>DVXP01001937.1:0-13733 GCA_018235645.1 Junonia grisea | reverse complement strand
ACTTCACTTGGGGAAATAAACAGGTGATGTTGACGCCATTCGTACCTATATTCATATATATTTAAAATTAATAATTTTATACATACAACATTTTATACATCATTTTTCTCTACACAAACTCAAAACATAACCACTCACCCACTCAACCTCCTTTAAAAATTAAAAAATAATAAGAAAAAAGAAGATTTCATATATAGAACGCCATCCGTCAAAAAGAAAATATAGGTATACGCAATAGCCTCTAAGATGCGCCGGTTAAAAATATATATTTAAATAAATAAAACCCAAAATCCAATAAAATAAAATAAAAATAATAAAATAGCAAACTGCCTAAAAATCCATAATTAATTAAAAAACGCGTGTGAAATTGTGATTTGTGTGTGGACTGGTGGCCTCGTGAAGAGTTAAACGTCAGTGACTTTTAAATCTTTTTGCTCCAAGTGGACATTGATTTTTATAGAATTGTAACCTACATACTTGTCTGGAATTATTGTTATATATTTAACATTCTATGTTTAAGGATATGAACACGAATAAATTTTTGTTTTAACAGTTTTTAAGTTTCTGGAAATCCATTCATTCATCCGGGTCAAGATTGACCAGATTTTTTTGAAATGAGTATGTATCATGTAAGGACATTTCTAAGAAAAATCTTTGAAGTTACAAAAAAGGGATGTAATATAAACAAAAATAAAATTATAATCATAAAGCAGCTAGCATAACCTAATACCTGAAACTAGTGTATATGAAATTGACAACAACCAATTCGTGTGTTACATACAAATATCAATACATTTAAAGTTTTTGAAGACCTGATATCTAATTTTTTCCTTCAACTAAACTTTACACTTACGATTGAAGTGGGTACGACAATGGCTAAGGGCGTTAAATCTAACTACAACTTTCGAAACACTGACCAACCCCATCTTTTCGAATAGCTTAAGGCTGGCCTTGTTAAGAAATAAAACAAGGTTTACTTATCAAGTTCTCATTGTGAACTAATAATTATTTAGTAAGAGCAAAACATTTGTTTTTAAGATAATGTAATAACGATAATATTAGTTTTAATTTAGTTTTGATACGAGCCAAATAGTTTTAATCAATAAAAGTGTTTAAAAAATTAACTATTACGATTTGTATAGTTGCTCGTCGCGATATTTCTGCAACTTTAACATCTAGAAATTCGAAATTTGCCATTCCTTTTGCAGCATAGAGATTCACTAAGAGCCGGTATGCATAAATACAAATATTTTCTTCAAACGCTTTTAAACATGCTTGTATTAGAATGTTTCATATTTCTTCATATAGAACAAATAAGAGGGAACCGTGTGATCGTGTAAATTACGTTAAGCTTCGTATAATATTTGCGCTAGCGTCACAGGGGCTGTGTGAGACAAACACCATGTGATTTGAACAAATAGTACTATAACACGTAATTGTTTCCGCTGTAGCTCGACTTACGAATTGAGAATCATTTGATGTCTAGGAAAAGTATGTTGGGTTGCTTTATTATAATTTTTTTTTTTAATCTTTTAGTTACACGAATTTTTTGTAACTGTATGGAAGTTCAGTTTTCTTTTAAAAAATTCTTCACATTTTTAAGGTTACTGTTCAAAATTTAAAAATAATTAAATAGTAAACAATTAATTTGTGCAACAATTCATAGACATTCGTCTCAATTAGTTGAATAATCCCAGAAACACTGACAATACGGAAACAAAGAAAAGTTTTCATATTAGATTGATATTTACAACATAATCCTTCCATTTGAGGTTTAATAACGTTAAATGTTCGATATAAAGGGCATGTTACAGTGACAAAATCGCCGTTAGCTAGAACATGGGTGACGTAAGGCCATGTCTAATACTTAACCCATTTCAGAGAAAACTTCGCAAGGACAAGTAAAGGTACGTGAAAATGGAAAAAATCTTCGCCTTTTAGAAGTAATCCTGACGTCTGGTATGTTTTATTGCTACACATATCTAATCTGCCCAAACTAGTGTTAAACATTTTAAGGCTTTTATATTTTAGATGTAATTATTATTAAAAAATCAGCTATGAATGCATTTACAGTTATGAATGCATTTATCTATGTAGTATGTAGGACTAAATTGTTGGAATTTACTTATAATATATAAATATGTAGGTGAAATTTCCTTTTTATTATCGGAAAGTAACTGAATATAATAGAATAAACAATTACTTAAAATCAAACAGGCAAAACAATTTGAAGCTTTTTATAAATAATGATTAATAAATTTAATGAGCAACAGGATTCTCTCCTTGCAACAGATTAAGTCCCTTAAAATCCGTCCTTGTTTACTCTAAAAGAAGAGAATTTATGATTTAGGTTCCGTGATTTATATAACAACGGAAGGTCTCCAATTACTAGGAATAATGGACACCGCCGCTAGGGACGCGATAAGATCGTTCGTCCGACAAAAACTGATATCGAAATATATTTTTTGTGTCCTCTATATTCGTATAATAATTTTATTTGGATTTCAATTTGTATTGACCTAGTAAAACAAATGGGTGATACTTTTTTGTGAACACTAAAAAGTTTTTTTAATGTTTCTCTTTTGTGTTATCAACTAACTACAAATCCTTATTTATTACTGAATAAACTACATATAATAGTAACTTTATGAAGCCTTCTATTATGAGGGGATTGTAAGGAAAAAACTTTGAATTTTTGAAAAATTTCATACATTACGTAAGTACATAATCATTTTTTTAAAATAAAAAATACACAAATCCAGACATTCCACTAGTTTCGTGTTTATAAGGGTAGTAGGTACATATGTATATTGTCAAGTGAAGGCTGCGGTTAATATAGACAGTTGTTGAGACTCGAAGCCACAAAAAACTTCAAGCTAAGATTTGCTTGAAATCGTACATACGTATGGACTTGTAAGATTTGGGGATAGTAGTATTATGAATTTACGCGAGCGAGCGGTTAAAAAGTAGGGAATATTAGAGGAATACTTATACTTACTTATACTAGAGTAAACATTTCTTTCCCCAATAGAAACTTCTTCTTAGTTGATGTATTTTTTCAGTAAGTCATTACTTGTGGCTTGTGTCTGGATATAATTAAATGTCAAACACAGTGACCTGGTTTACAATCTATTGTAAAGTATAACGTTAAACAGATAAAATGATCTGATGGTTGTAGCTATATCTTCGAAAGCAATTAATATGTCTTTTCAAAAGTTTCATTTTAATATCAGTTTTACGTCTTCAGGTGTTGAATTAATAAAAAAACTTAAAGCAAATAATATATACATACTTATTATTTCGTACAATTTACATCAAGGTTAATATCCATACATTATATGGATAATATTTTCGTTGCACAATTTCCCCAAATCAAAGGTTGTCTGGCAGAAATCGCTACTTAGCGATAAGACCGCCTTTTAATACATTTTAATTTATTATTTTTGTTCCGTGTAAAATACATTGTTTGTGGTGTACAATAAATTACACAATATATTCTATCTATCTATCTATATTCTGTTTAGGTTTGTGTTCTATTTAGCTAAAACATTCCAACAGCATTCTAGGAGCGTAGAGGTTTTAGGATGGCCAGGAGTGTCCTAGCCAAGATTTAATAAGCTTTCAAATTATAAAAAATGTTTTCCATTTTTGTAATATTTAACATGAGTTATTATCTAAGTGTATGTTATATGTATGAAAAAAATAAACTTTTAACATCAAATTACATAGCGAGACTTGAATCCGAACCTGCCGTCATAACATGGCAAGGCCTTACCGAAAATCGAGTCGAAAATCTTGATCTGATGATATTTATAAATATAGCGGATAGTGAGAGTTTTTCTTTGACAATTGTGCTTAAGCTATAAAGGTTTTTCACTTAGCCTCTTTTATCATTTAGAATTTCCATTGTTGAAATGTTAGAATAATTCTGTTTCAAATATGTAAATAAACGAGAGTGCACGTGCATTGATGCGTGCTTACGTTTAACTCTATTTCAAATTCTCGTAACAGAGTTTGAATAAACAACTGAAATTATGAAGTTGTTGTAGCAGAATGTGATGTAGGTGTAAATTGTTTGAATTGTACTGTGAGTTGTAACTCAATAAATATTTAACACCTCGCTCTGACTATATTGAAGTTTAACTTAAAAATATGGCCTTTTAAATATTATTTCTGAAATTTTTTTTGACTAGGCCATTTGTTATTATTAGGCTATTTTTAAGGCGTTTTTATAAATGTTAGTAAAACCTCATTAATATCCTTTTTGTAAAGAAATTACAAGTATAATAATAAGTTAATTTTTATAGTAGTAATAAGTCCACTTTGTGTGGACGTTGCTTTATTAGGATTTTGTTTTAGACTTTTGTTGATTTATCGTATTTATTTTCACTGATATTACATTTGAAATAGTTATAAATTAATCACGTCATCTATGTAGTTGCATAATAACATGCAATATATAGTGAACATATCTTACTAGTGTAATAAAATAACACTTCTATCAGAAGTCTTATCAGAAAATTATTTTTCATAGTTAATTGTAAAATCTAACCATGTCATAAATTATTTGGGAATGAATATCATCAGCAGTAGCTACGTGTTAACGTCATTTATTTGAAAACAAGAAACTATGTTGCATATCTCCCATTACGAAATTTACAATTACTCACACGTAACAATGTTGTTTCTAAATATCGTGATTCCTTGTTTGTTGTTGTTTTACATAGAGTTACATATATATTATGCATATGATTGATTCTGTCCATATGTTTGGATGTAACTTCCATCCATGAATTTCCTAAGCTTCCTATTAAATCGTCAATCGCAATATTTATCGTTTTCTATTTAAGTATTGCTCATGTTTCAAAGTATTTACAATCGTGCACTATGGTCGATTGTCACCGTGGCCAGCATCGACTGAAAAACACTAACCGATGATGACTTCTGAATATACGTATCAAGATGTGTTGGTCCCAAACTCAAAACGTAAATCAATAAAGTGTCATCCGCTTATCAAACACTCGTAACGACACATCAAACTCGATTATCAATCAACAAAAATATCACGACAAAAAATACTATGGATTCAAGAACCCTATCCCAAACAAATCCTACCAAAACATTACCTACAAAATCTTTCTGTAAGCAAACGCTGCGCAACGATTAAATTTTATTTCAATAACTTCGCCTGATAATGGATAAATAAATACGAATACAAATGTCGAATGATCACGCAAAGTCGCTAAATCCCTTCAATCCCAGCACCGAAATCTGATAAAGCGTTTCGTCGGAAAACAAGAACCGACTAAACGGATTCCGTACTATTAAACGATATATTTTTTGTTATGTTTTTACAAAACTACATCTCTAAACATCGAAATGCTTAATGCGATGCTTTTTACACTTTAACTATTTTAATTTTTCCAAATATTTTACATGTTAGGAACGCTCTAAGTTTTTCTTGTTGAATTTTTCTTTCGTGATTGTTAAATAAATAAATTATAGTGTAAAAAATTAAGAGAACATTTCAGAAACTTATTAAATCACATTCATACATTTTTAATTAAATTTTTTTAAATTAAACGGTTCTGTTTGGCATTTTTTTCTATGCGGAACCCTAAAAACCGAATTCCGACAGTAACAAGGTAACATCGTAGACGACACAAATTAGTTTATCGTTTCATTTTTCGGATTTACCGACTGTTACTTTTTTATGGGGTTGATATTTTATTACTATTCCATAATATATTTATTTATTTGAAATGGGCTTTTGATACCATTAAGTGCTTGAAGTTATAGAGGTGGGGATTTATTTATTTTATCTACTATAAATGATTATTATTTAGTCAACCACTAGTTGGCTCTCCTTTATTTATTGAAGTTTTTATCTGATACAAATGGAATATATCCTTCCAATTTTACCGTTTATAAACGTTTTTATAAGCTTCAATTTTTATTGAAATATATTTCAAAATCCATCATCAACAGTAGAATTCAATAAAAATATGTTATTACTACCCTAGTTTATTTAAATAACAATTAAAAATAGTACTATCAAAAATCGTCACTAAATTAAAACATCTTACACGGTCCAATATTCGTAATAGCAATAAACGTCGCATATAACTATCGATGAGGCGCCATTTAATAATTTACAAGCCAGTAAATAAATTCAACGTCCATTATCGTTGGAGGGTCCTCGTAATCGCCATCTGGCATTGTTCGATTAATAAGCTATTTCGGTCTCCCTTAGGATCGGAGATAGGACACGCATCCGACGAGAGAAAAACGCTACTATTGATAAGACGGAATTTTCAATCGAGTAGACGACTGACGAGTAATATTAGTTTGAAGTAAACTTTAAAGTAACTTTTCTTAGTGGTTTCAAGGGATAAGAATGATTCAGTATCTGCTGTTCAAATAAATAAATAAACATTTCATACTCGAATTCTTTTAGGTGGACGTGATTTTCTGTCAGTGCAGAAAGGAGTGCAGAAAATACTTACGATCTAATATTTTATTTTTATATGAGAATTAAATTGAAATTGAAATAGATAGGTTATTCTAATGCAAATTGTAAATTACATTACTTAAGATTTAGAAACACAAATACTTAGGACTAGACTAGACAACCAGGTGCGATTTTTATGGAATAATTTTCTTGCTTTAGAACTGCGCCCGCCTGTTACAATATACATTTTTTTGAAACTACACGTAGCATTAGCAGCAGAAATCTAGTAGGTAATTAGAATACAAGTAAATACGTTTATGTAAATTTCAACCCAAACAGATCCGTATTTAGCCAGGTTTACCTACAAGGTCTAACGGAATATCTCATTTGTTCCAGCTGATTGCAACGCGCAACAGCACCGCAACCACTTTGCGGTACGGAAATTACCTTAAGCTGTGCACCTACGACGTACACCAAACTAATTAATGTTCGCTTAATTTAATATTATTATTTTGTATCAATTATTTGTTTAATAGCCTAATATTAATCGAGGCTGAATATGTAATTTAATTTTTTAATGATATTATCCATTTTTTTAATATCTCCCGTTTCTTGGAGTACAAGTAAAACTGTCGGTCCTGATTGTTATTACCATCACCTGATAAAGATCGTAACATATAGTGGATTAGGCGGCAATCACTCTGTGTAAAATCAGTGAGCTATCAAAACCTAAGTATAAGAAGCAGACACTGTTAAAAAGTCTAAAAGAATACTAGGACTGTGATGATGACAATATAATTTTTTGATCGTATACTCGTATATATAGATATTCTCTTTCGCTATAATTTTCTGTTCTACTCCTCATTCTTCTGGGAATCTCTCTTTCATCTCTCAAGACATTGTCTTATTTTCAAAGACTCAAAAATAGAGTAAATACGTTATAAAGATGCCATTATCTAAATTCCAATGTACAATACCGCAATACCACAAATACCGCTGCCCGAAACTTGAATAAACTTGGACGCACATGTTATTTTCCGAGAGAACTTAATACACTTAGAAAAAACCCATTTTCCAAGTAACATAATTTCCAGCTACCGGATATTAATACATATTGTAAGAAATATTTATTTCGAATATTTTATCGCATAGCGTATAAAACAGAGAATTTTCTACAGCCTTTACTGAAAGGTCGCGCGGGGGAAGCCCTCCACCCCTCCTCGTTAGGCAAACTTCGTCTCTAGGAGGATCATTCCGTAAGGAACCTCCATTCGGAGGGGTCATGCGCTTATTCATTTCGTCTACTCTTGTCGTGTTTTAACACGCAGTAAAAATTAAGTCAATTATAGTCACATTCCGTTTTTTCGGGTATAAATATGTAATTGTAATTACAGGCGTTACAGCTTTGATACCTATTACAGAAAATGTAAAGCTATTTTTTCATTATTTAAATATACGATCAACAAGCGGAACTGTAAAATGAAGTTACATAATTCTATAGATAAGAAGTTTGCTTTAGCGAAACTAGATTAAATAAATAAAAATCAATCTGAGTTCAATGTAAGTATTTTTATACAAAAACGATCTTACCTGATACATTACAAAGCAGTTACAAAAACAAATATAAAGGTTATTCACCGGAAAACATGGCAACTACGCAACTGTCATATTTTCATTAATTTTAAAGATTATATCTATATACAATTAAAGCGTATATAAGTGAAGCGACGACAATTTAAATACAAGATTTTTTTATACATATCTATGCGACGGGACTAAAAAATAAGTTAACAGATTTTATTAAATATACTGGCAAAGTTCTTTTCGGAAAAGGTTTGGGTAATTATCTACCACACAGTATTAATGAAGATTTCCATGTAGGTAGGTATCAGCATTTTATTATGACAGTAACACAGCCTCTACATATCCCACTGCTGGGCATAGGCCTCTTCTCCTATTAGGCATAAGGTATTATGACAGACCTTTATTATGACAGAGCGTTCAAAATATTAGTCGATTTTTAAAACATATTCTTCAAATTCTAATTGAGCTTATAAAAAATCATTTTAAGTTTTCGATGATATGTACAAATACTTAAAAGTTCAGATATTCTACGCGGATGAGGATCTTCATCCTCAATCAATCAACTTGTTTGTTTGCTTTGAGTTTAATTTAATTCAATTCTTGAGTTCATGGACATTTGAAGCTCTTATTGTAAGCCTTAATTCTTAATTCTTGCAAATTATAATTACAACAACAACAATTTACTTACGGATGATGCTATTTTATTTCCTAATAATAACAATATTAAAGTGGGAAGTGCAACCGTAACGCTATTCACGTGTTCAAAACATAATTAAACTGGTAACGTGCATTCAAGATGGGCGCGTTGTATTCAGCGCGGTAGATTTAGAGCATCTACTAATCGGTTGTTCATATATTCAGATACGTACCTATAGAAAGCAAAAACGTATTACGAAATAAAGTTAATTAACATGATATTATACTAGTTAGTAATGCATATCATATATCTGTAGCGGTGACCCATAAGCCCGATAGGCTGGGGCCTAGGGCGGCACAGTTTTAGAGGTGGCAATATTAGCGTTTCTAGGGAAAAATTTGTCAACAAGGCGGTTAGCACCTTTTTTTAGCTCAATTGGTAGATATATCTCAGATAGAGAATGGCTAAGCTAGGGGCGGCGTATGAAGAACTAGGACAGCACTGGTGTTAAATCTGCCACTGATTCTTGTTACATATACATATGTTAAGATTCTATGAAACAACACCTCTACAGAAGTGGAGTACCTTCAACGAGGTAAGACCTCGACTGTAAAAAAGTGATATGACGCGATTTGTTCATTGAATTTTATGTAAGACTAAAATAACGTTTATAAATGTGCTGCAAATTCGCTCGATTTTTAAACCGGTCTTAAATTTAACAACAATTACGTCATACACGTGCTAAAACAACGCAATCTGGCGTTCTGGCGTTCCTACAAATAAATTTAAAGTTCTCAAATAATATTTACATTTTGTGACAAAACATTTACCTACGATGATGTATTACAACTTGATCAATCATAATATAAATATGAATAATTCGTGTGTTTAAAAATAACTGTAATTAAAATTTACATTATATAATCGCTAGAAGAAAAATATATTCTTCCTAGCATTTTACAAAGTCTTTTCATCTAGAATATAATATGTACTGTGTACCTACTATTGTTAACATTCCCGCAGTCGCGCAAAATGAATTAAGTAAACACGCACAACATTGTTTAATATTAAAGAAATATAAAGTCAAACAAAATATCACTACACTATGTTATACACATAGTATAGTAATATTATGTTATATGCTGTTATAAAGTTTCTTGTATCACCATCCTAAAGGTTTTGTCTAGAAGATATAGCTACATACATACTGAGATGAAACTTAATGAGCAGACTTGTCCTTATGTTGTAATTGGTATAAAAATGAAAGCTACACATCTTTGTTTATATATTTCTAGCTTTGACCGCGGCTCCGTCTGCATGTCATTTATCTCTCTAGGAAAGAAATCTGTTGGTCCGTGGTCGTGGGTACACAACATACATACATACGGGTCGAAATCATAACCTTCATATTTACTTGGTCTATATTATAAAGTAAGAGTAAAACTAGCAACTTTTTAATGTAGGATCGGAAATGTTCTTGTATCAAAGTTTGAGCCACACTCAAAAACAATTAAATTATGAGTTATAGATAAAGTAGCGAGAAGTACATAGTAATCAAAATGTGCTTACTTTAACACTTAATGGAGATGATCCATCATTCTTACCATTATCATCGTACCGTCTACCCTACGGTAATGAGAACAAAACAATTACTGAGAATGATTATTTCGCGGGATGTGACAAATAAATTGTAACATGCTTACATCGAGTAAGTGATAATTATTTCGTTAATGAGGAAAATAGATGTGGATAGCTGGGGGATCTCAACTTAATTGTTTTGTTAACTGTTATATTAATTAAGAAGTATATTTAGTTATATTTAATTAATACAAGTAGAAGCTCGATGGAGTGGGGAAAATGTTCAAGGCCCTCACTGCAGCGGTAAACGAAGAGCACGAATGAACATAAAATTAAAAGAAAGTCGACCGTTCAAAATCACGGCATCAACTCCCATAAACAGGACAAAATTGGTCAATATCAAAGAAAGTGTCAAGACTATCACGGAATCATCACTTCCACATGAATACACAGCAAAAATAAAATATAATTCACCACACGAGATACTAACAGCAGGATCAGCAACGAACATTAAAAGTAAATCGCAGGATAAAATATACATATTAAAAAAAGCAAGGATACTTCATAAAAAAAAGCTCAGAACTAATTTAAATGACGAACAAAACAAAATCAAAATTAATCAGAAAACAAATAGGAAAAACTATCAAAGAAATAAAACCAAATGAGAAGAGATAAAGAACGTCTTTGGCATGACGTCGAAAAACACATCACCGTCTTGGTGATGTGTTTTTCAAAAACGTCGTGCGTAAGACGTTCTAGAGATAAAATAATCCCTGAAGTTTCTGTCCATCAAAACAAACTGAATACCAACAATGAAAGACCGATCCAATATTGCAAAAACTAAAAGATCTGATATACTATCAATTGCCACAAACTTTTATGAAAACCTTTATTCCACCTAAAACAAATAGATAATACTGAACTAAATGACAATGATAACGTACCACCTACACTACAGATAGAAGGACTTAAGGCAATCGAAACACAAAAAAAAAGACAAAGCACCCGGTCCCGAAGGAATCAGTAACGAATTGCTCACAGAGTCCAAAAATGAGATTGCACCACTACTGACGACCATCTTCAACGACATACTACACTCCGAAGAAATAACAACACAATAGACAAAATCAACGATTACCTTACTTCACAAGAAAGGAGATAGGTGCAACATAAACAACTACATACCAATTAGCCTTGTGTCCAATACATATAAAGTATTTGCAAAAGTGATCCTAAGGCGAATAACTAGAACCCTGGACTATGTGAAAGAGTTATACTTGGGTCAGAAAATATCAACGACAGACATAATGTCAAAAGAAATCGACACAAGAATAGGGACATCATGGGAATGCTACGGGGGGCTCAAGGAAATAATGAAGAACACAGAAATTAAGACGAGCGTCAAAATGAGGTTATACAACACATGTATACTTCCAGTACTAACTTATGGCTGCCAAACTTAAGCGCTAACTAAAGCACAAATCAATAAGCTTAAAACCTGCCAGGCAGCAATGGAACGAAGCATGTTAAGTATAAGGCAGGCTGACAGAATAAGAAACGAAATTATAAGAAGAAGGGCGAAGATTGAAGGTGTTACAACAAGAATAAAGAAACTTAAATGGAAATGGACCGGCCATATAATTAGAGGCCTTGAAAAATGGAACAAAAACATACTGTATTGGTACCCAAGAAACAGGAAAAGAAAAAGTCATCAAAACGAAATCAAACTTGTAGCAGGGAAAACATGGACGAGAATAGCGCAAAACAGGATGGAATGGAAAGGAATGGAGAAGGCCTTTGCCAAACTTGGGCACACAGACTTCCCATAGTCTGTAGATTAAATTTTGTTGCGTATACATTACTATGTCTGAATTAGGGCTTATATTATTATTATGATTAATACATAGTATTTATTTATTTTACCTCTGATTCCTTGATTTATATCTTTAATATAGTATTCAAACTAGTGATTTTAAAAATAGGCTTATTTTTAAAATCACTAGTTTGAATGCATACTTTCATCCAAATCTTCTTGGACTTTTTTATCTGGGTCTACTTTATTCTAGCCTAGATATTGACAAGTTACTGTTTCACGCAGACCGATTGCCATCTGACCTCCGCAACCCAGAGGGCAACCCTGTAACCATTAAGACTAGAATATTTACCTACTATGAGTAACGATCGTTATCAGGTGATCCGTGATTGTGACAACATACTATAAATATCCGCCCCCAGCGGGCACTCGGAGTCGAACCCGCGACCGCCGGAGTCAACGGCACATTTTATTACCATTAGACCAGAGCGGTCCCAATAATATAATTATACTTATACTTACTAATAATAAACTACAATCTCAAAGACCAATAAATAAACGAAGTATAGCAGAAAACATGAAAGGTATGTAATCCGATTAGTGCTCAGTAAACTGACAGACTACATCGTAATTTGTAGATATGGTATTAAAAGATCCCTCTTTCGTTTATAGTATAGTTTATTATATTTAATATTAATAACAGTATAATTATAATTATCTAGGAAAGTATTATGTATGAAATAAATAAATTAAGCGCTGTTTTTATTTGTTTCAATTGGGAAAAGAATAGAGTGAAATAATGATAATCTTGAAATGTTGCTTTATTAATATTATAATAACCGTATGTTAAGCAAATAATAATTTATTTCTTATCCAATATAATGAAGATGACGACGATAGCATGATTGTCCACCTAAATCTAACTCTTAGCTATGGAATAGAGTATATTTTAAACCTTTACGGTCGTAAATTAACTTTTAACGCTATAACAAAAAGAAATAAACTACACTACATAAATACGATCGTAAAGACAACATTTTCATTGAATACAACTTAAATCACAAAAGCCTATAAAATCTTATAATTCTCAGAGATAAAGCTTTCAAATATCATTATCTTTTATAGTATACAAATAAAGAAAGCCAAACTTAATGTCTACGATTTAACAAAATGGTCCACTATGCCCAAACGACCGTTGAATATTCATTAGGTGTGTTTACAATTTCTAACTATTGTGCCGACTGCGAAAAACTAAAAAACATCTGCTAGCGAATTTTAAATAGTATCTTTATTATAAAGGCAATATGACACTGTTATATTAAAAAAAATCGTAGAGTAAATACTTCCCTATTGTAAAAAACTCTTACTTATTGTATCATTTTCTTGATTTAACGAGAGACGGGAATGTAGATACTTTTATTGTATTAAATTAAAAAAAACTAATCTAAGTTTAGTGCTAGAACAGTTTTAAGTTTACATATCACAAAATTTCATCTGTGCGTTGTTGCTCTCGCCTCATATATGAGGCTTTAACATTTATTTTATGCAAGCTATCCATTGGATTCACTAGCGTTTATAGTTATTTCTTCGCTCATACAGGGTCAATGCGGACCATGGGTACTAATTGAAACTACGTATATTATTCCTATTCAGAAACACTTCGAACCAGT
>DVXP01001936.1:0-13734 GCA_018235645.1 Junonia grisea | reverse complement strand
AAGCAAGTACATTTTAAACAATACGTCTTCAGTCTTATCGAGAAAAATTATTATCGCTTCGAAAAGAAATACTTATAGCATATTGTTCAATTGAACGTAAGTGCTGTCTTCGATTGATAAAGAGCATCCTTCTGGACAAGGTTGCGAGTGATACGCAACCATTAACCCAAAAAACTAGCAACCAGTTACGGGGATATACTTATTGCATACGGTTTATTTATGTTAGATGCTAGCCTGGCATTGATTTGAATGTAATTTTACCTACCTCTGATAAAATAATATAACAAAAAGAAAGTCACATTGGAACTCAACAGGAATCGATTGAGGAGTTTAGGTTCGAAAGCATGGGAGATATTTCCTATTTTCCTATCATCGCCGTTATGTTTACCGACGAAATGGACCATTGAATTTTATATATTGTCACGACTACCATACTGAACCCACTTTGGAGCAACTGCTAACTTTTGTCGCCAACTTTATAATAGCAAATTAAAATATCTGTGGATGGTATTATCTTGTAGTGAAATCTTTTGGCTTTAATATCCTTAGATGAAGATGTACAGTATGACATTTGGCTTGGGCTATAGGTATTGTATATCACGAAAATCTATTTTGAAGGCTGAAGTTTAATGAATGGTTGCAAATTGTTTGGGACTTACGGAACTTGTCTTTTTAAAAGATTTCAGTTTACGTTTTCGCAAGGCCAAAAGATAATGTATTTAAAGAAACAAATATTTTCGGACCTGACTATATCGTTGATACTACCTATACATACGATAGTACAAGGCGATTGCATTGTATCTCAAGTTCAACAATAATTTCTTATGAATCATTACGAACCTGTTTCCATCGGCCTCTACAAAGGTCTTCCTCTCGGCCGGTAATATTGATTACATCGAGCCCTTATATTAATAAATAATTATAATTAACAATTCATTTCATTTATCTTAATCCAAGATATTATAGGTATTGAAATAAATGTAATTGGTTTTTTTTAAATTGATTATTATTCATTATCATGTTGTAATGCAATTTTTTGTTAATCACCGTCTTAAAAGAAAGGAGGTATTTGATCCGTATTTCCAGGAATATCCGGAATTTTCTCAAAAATTCCTTACTTTTTGTACTTTCTTTCTTCTTTCAGTCTTCATTTCCATTTCCTCCTAGATCTAGAAATTATGTTTAAGTCATTCGATTTTGTGAAAAATGTAGGTTAGGGTCTTGTTGCTTATGCGGCCTTATTTCAATGTTACAATAACTTAATATACTCATATTTGTAAGCAGAAGATCTCTCGTTACGACTTGCACGTCATATCAACCGCACGTATGATTGTATATCCTAACTGACCTCTGCTAAGACATAAATACGTAACCGCTATTAATATCATTGTAATTAAGTATAAACATTCGTGAGGTTATCAGAAAGCGGTGGCTTTATAACTGATACAACAAATGCGAATGTCAGTCTGTTTGATATAATTTCTCGCTAAACTGGTCACGCATAGAAAATTTGAAATCTCATCAGGTATACAAAAGATCCTTATCCATCCATCTTTCATACACAAAAAGTGATCCAAGTGATAAAAAAATAAGCAAATCTTCAATTCAAATTGGACAGTATCTGTTAACTACTATTTATTACTGTAGGACATCATGACTGATTGACTGATCAAAGCTAAAACCAGGAAGGAGGTAACGTTTTGGTTTGTGAGATACATATAGTTATTGTGACGAAGGAATATTCTAAGAATGGGTTTTTATAATCACAATCCCTAAGGGAGTGAAATGGGGATTTGAAGTTTGTAAGCCTCGGGCAAGAGCTAGTTAATTATGAACGTTAGTACGCTTATCAGAAAGCGGCATTATCAATAAGGTTGCTCGAGGTCGTATATTAACAAACGTGATATAATAATTAAGTCGAAAATTAAGATAAATATGCAATATTTTTTTTATATTTCTCGAAACCCGTTTTTTCTAGGTCAATGAGATTATATCGAACGGTAAAGTTTTTCACGAGGTGAGGAAACGAGAAAATCGACGAAATTATGCGTTATTAACTTTCAAAATACTTTTTATGGAAACGGGGTATTAATTTACAGCGAATATTTTACGTGTAATTTTTCTTACAGTTTCATTCGACTTAATTAAAAGCAGTGGGTGGGACAAGACGTGTATATGTTTCGGAGATGTTTGAAATCGTTTTCGTTCGAAATAATAAATCTGAAAAGAGTGCAGAAAAATGAGTTAAAAGTAATTTGTGGCATCCCCCTATATCGTAAGATAAATCTAAAACTAATAAATATATCTTCCTCTTCCGCGAAGACTGAAGGATTCACAGCATAAGACTTAACTGGTTTTATTTCTTCCGAATTTGCTAGTTTCCACAATATTTTCTGACGTTAAGCATGATATAAATTTTGAAAACACACGACCTTTAAAAAAACAGGCGCGTAATACAAATCTTAACACAACTCAATTTATACTTATGTCGAAATTAAAATTTCAATCTGTACCAATATAGAACCGATTGTTTATTTCTTTTAAATGCCATTATTCCAGAATTTATCATTCCAAAAGAATATTCTTGCGTTAGATAGTAGACATTGAACAAGGACATATTTTGGTCCTAGCGTGACTTTTTAAGGCCATAGCGCAATAACAACAAGCGCAAATAAAGCAAAAAAACCTTTCTTCTACTCGTATTTCAAAAGCTCATTAAAAGCTGTACAATTTGGTCACAAACGCAAGTGACGTCGCAAGCAAAATCTTGATCACATAAAGGTCAAGTAACTTTTTGCCTTCACACAGATATGTAGTCTCAATTATATATCAGTCATGTTTCGATTCTCGAGTGACAAATATAGGTGTATTGCAGAATCCAGTCGTCAGTTAGCGTCGTTATCTATGCCGAATGTCGAAAACATCTGCCCGGACGAGTCGTCGGCTGGATTTCGTTCGTAAAGCGGTCGAGGTAAAACACTCGGAATTCTTATACTTGTTTTCGTTTTTTGTTACCGCGTCCGAGTTGCAGAAATTCTATCTGAACACATTGGCTAATGTACTTTTTTAATTGGAACTTTTAATTGGAAATTAATGTAGGCAAATTAATAAAAACTAGGATTTTAACTTTAAAACCAACAACATTAAGAGGAAAAGACAGGATCTAGAATTATTTCTGGAGAGGTTTGTTTCTGTTAGGTAAGACAGCCCCGTGGGACCTAACGGTGTCCGTACACCGTCAAAACCAGAACATGTTCTGAGAAACCAGGACCTCCTGTCAAATGGACCTATGTAGTGTCGATTTGACAACCCTTAACTTTCATCAAAATCATAATAATCGTCGTTGACACACCAAAAGACACGAATACGCAACAACTATGCAAATATTGTTTACTAATGCAAATTTAAAAAATAAAACCTTACGAGTTCTACGTGAAACCGGTTCAAAATATCAGTTCCTGATGTTACACTTTAGCTATTTCGTCTAAAAAACCTTAAGTCATCAACGCAACATTTGACCCAGTTATTACACACCTACGATACGAATCTTCACCTAATAATCTAAAAAATGGCTTTAGTTTTTAGTAATTAGAATCGCGAATATATACTTAAATAAAGGAAAATGAATCGAGAAAACATATAGATACCTACACATAGTTATAAACAATTAGTCCTATTAATATTTTTTTACACGAAAGTCTAAAATTCTACCGGAGCCAGTCTAAGAGTACTTTCAATCTAAAAAGTATTATATATTGTATTTTTTTCTCTTCTACAAATGGAACACACGTGGTCGTCTATAATAAGCACACACAACATCTCGTTCGCTGAGACGTGACCATTGCGACTTGACTGATGACAACATCCCGTATCGCGAATTGACAAACTTGAAATAATATAGAAAAATCATTAACTGATTTTAGAATCAATGGGATCAAAATTTCTCCAACTCAGTTGGTAATAATAATGCATTCGGTCCTGAAGATTATGATCTGAAGAGATGATCTAGAAGATTAATTTTTATAATCCTGATCTAATCTAATAATCTATGTTTTTAAATCAACTTTAAAAAGTTGTTCGATTCTGCTTTTGTGATTTATTTTCTACGTAAAATAAAATTCAAAAGTCTTTTAAACTTAAAAAAAATATCGAATACGTTGACATGAAATTAAAATTCTTGGCACAATCCTTCAAATATACCCCATAAAGTCAAGGCTCTCATCATCAACAAATAATGAACTCCTGTAGATTTTTTGCTCGAAATATTGCCAGCGAAACCTTCATCGAAGGTAACATCCTGCATCAGCAAACAAACTTCCTTAGAAACATTTTCCTGCACTCAATCTCGATAGGTCGCTTACAATGCCGTACAAAAACTATTAATTTCTTCCGTGGAACTGGAATCGTTACGACAATCAATTGTTTGATAAAATGTAATTACAAGAGAAAATATTGAGGAAATTTTCTTTCGAAGGCTTCATTTCCTTACTTGTGTAACTTTTTATCGATAATCATAAGTAGGCTGGTGAAACGAAAGTTAAGATTGCATATTTTAATAACGAAGGCTGTTATACAATCTATATCTACGGTAATATAATAAATGCGAAAGTAACTGTCAGTCTGTCTGTTCCGGTGTGACGATTAAGTTTATGAATCGATTAAAATCAATTCAATAAACTGTATTTTACTATTTTAATACGTAAATACCTTGAATTCTGATACATATAACAATTTCTAAGATAATTTATTACAATTTTGAAGGGAGTGAAATAGGGTGTTAACATTTATAAAGATTAATACTTTGTTACGATTAAACTAAATTTATTTCTTAGCGAACCGTTGAGCCAAGTTTAAAACTACGATGTGGTTGACGAAGTTGACGAAGTAAACGAAGATTATAAAAATGTAATAACCGTTTTTATTTCTACTTCCCGCAGTGGTACATCGAAGATAATTAGACTACACGAATGTGTAATTATAGATGTCTATCTTTGAGTCAAACACGTTATTCTCAAAGATTACGGCGACGAATTCGTCATACCTGTTTACAAAATGCAGTTGCTAAAATATAAGTCAATAAGCTCGTGTTTACAATTTTCAATTTAGAGCCCGTTCCGATTTGCCGTGTGGCGGATCTAGATTTTAATCGGATGTTCCAGTGGCAGAACATTTTATATGAAGCTATTCACACCTTCACACACGTTCGTTCGAAAAATCGTAGATAAATTAATCGTAGACACGTGTGATTGTGTATAAAAACGCCGACATCTGATTAAAATCCGGATTCAACACACTACTAGTGGGAATTCTTAAGGACTAGTTTTGAAGGATCTTATAAATTTGAGATCGTCGCGTGAGATGTCAGTTAAACGTATTTTAAAATCACATCTTAAAATTTCGTCCTTCATTTTTTGTATCATTTTCCCCCAATTCTTTAAAGATTGCCATATGAACTGTGATGGAGGATTGAAGGTAAAAGGTAATTTTATAAGAATTGCAAATTAAGTTATTACAACTAAGTTTTTGATTATATTTTCCTCCTGAATACAATCGTCCAAAGTAATTAGACGGCACGAATGCAATTAGGTACAAAAAAAACCGCTCGTGGATGACCTAGAGCGCAGTAATGACGAACACAAGAAGTACGTTTCAAGATATTACTTTTTAATAAAACACGTAACTACCAATATTTGTATAGGAGTCGTATGTAAAGAATTTTCGAAATTTGCAATCTTATAGTGGTTATAAAGGGGATCATAATTATTTTACTTATATTATAAATCGTTTGTTTGTTTGTTTATTTGTTTCACTTTCACATAATTACTGAACCGACAGTAATTAAATTTTGCATATGTTAAGTGAGATGAAATAAGATATATTTATTATGAGCGCGAAAAATAAACAAGACATCTATGCGGGCGAAGCCGCGAGCAAAACTTATACAATATTATTTGTCGAAATATAAGAATGAGCTGAGGCCGTGCGAAATCGGAATGTGTAGCTAGTATATTAGAAATACCTAATATAAAACTTGTTCATTACATAATATAATGCAATGAGATGAAAGTCAAATAGGTGAAACAACGTTTAATATTGTTTACAGCGACGTTATCATTGACGGGGATCAAGAACCACGTCCCGAGATGTTACCGTGCGTTTTTATCTGCAACTTTTACGTCAAATGCGCATCGTAATCTTAAACATAGTCATGTCTATAAATTGGTATAAAAATATATATGACAATTTTGTTTTCCACTGTTCTTAATAAAAATACTTTAATAAAATATGTGAAGTAAAAAAACGCGAGAGTTATGTAATATTGAATTAAGTTTTAACTAGTGAGCTAACTAGATACTTGGAGAAGTACACAAAGCAATAGTACTTAATGAAGCCTGTGTACTTGGAGAAGTACACAGGCTTCATTAAGTACTATTGCTTGTTCATCTTTAGAATACCACGCAGGCGAAGGTGAAAGAAATTATAGAAAGAAACTTAAGAAATTATCAATGCTGTAAGATAATAACCCTCCAAGACGTCACCCATTAACGCTGAGATAACGTATGGCAAACACCAAAAAATTATAGACACTTTCGTGCTAACTGTATAGTGGCAGTTCGGGGTCACAGGTAGAGGGAGCAGTAAGTGGAGTCTCTTTATCAAATTAATATTACTTGACAAATGAGACGAGATAGACGGAAAATTTTAATATCTATAGAAGGTAGAACATTAAAATCGGAAGAACCATATTGTATTTTCAATGCCAATATCTTTACATTCATTGCGTGTTCCGAATTGAGGAAAAAAATGTGAGGAAACTTGCACGCGTCGGAAGAATATGAATTTGCCAAATCGCAGCAAAAAGCGTAGTTTTAGCTTCATTTTTACTCTTAAAGGAATCTCTTCAATGTAGATCCACTTGTCTTGTTTAGGAACGTTGACAATTGCAGAATTTACTTTTAAACAAGAGAGACTCATCAGTGGGCACAGTTAGTCCATGGAATAAATAATATTTATTTATTATCTATCATAAATCATATTTGGATATCACACAATGACTAATTGGTTCATATTTACTATTTTATCAGAAATAATTTATTTAGCCTGTCAAAAATAAAATAAAAAATATAAGGTACGGAATACATTCTTAGTTTTAAAATTCACTTTCTTTATTACATTACCTTAAAAAAAAAAGAAATAAGCAAGAGATCAAGTCACGTGTAATAAGATTTTAGTTAATGGTAATTTATCAGAGACTAAAGAGTTCCGCAAACTTATATCAAGCGCGTCTAAAGTTAACTCGAAAACTTCGCGTTATTCACATTACAGGAAAGGATTAATCAGACTTCTTATATCGGCCATTAATTACACGTTAAGACGAAAATAAATGATCCCGCTGAGTTTCAGCGCCATTTCCGTTCCGGACTAGAATAGAAATCGTGTAATTTCTTGACCAGAGTTTAGGTACTGGATTCAACAGCACATACTTACGTCTGATAAGATTTTCTAAGTGACCAATGTCGAAAAATATTAGTCGTAATAACTATTTTAAAAAGTCTGTAAAGCGTGGATCCACCGGAAGAAACTCTTCAGAATAACACAGTTTAAAATATTGATTTAATAGGTCAAAAAAATCGATGAATTCGTGCCAAAGAACGTCATATTGAAACCCATCTGTGGGACAACAGTTACCTTTGGAAATCTTCATTCCTATTATTTATCGCTAATTACTATTGGGACATTTCACTGAATTCTTATTCCTCTTCATAATTCTTTTTTTTTAACTGGTAACGCATTTGTCACGATTTGGTTGCCTGGTTTGCCGAATTGATCAAAAAAGTTTACGTTAGACGCCCGATAGTTTTACATAAAAAATATTGACAAAAAATACGGTCTGCGAAGACCGTAGAAGTTTAGATATTCGCATTTTCTGTATTATCGCTTGTATTCATAAAAAACTTATTTCCGAACGAGTTTTTCCCCTCTTTGTTAAGAAATACAGTGGAAATGATTCAGCTACTTCGTGAGATACGAAATGTTATTTTTGTACTTTTGTACCGGGGTTTATTTGAACCAATTCTTTATATTCGAAACATAAAAGAACTTCTTAAGCAGATGATATTTTTCTGTATTTGATACATTCTGACAAAATGGTATTAAAATGTATACCTTCTATCATAGACATCGTAAGTACAAAAATTTTTAATCCACACAAGTTGTCTTTTTCTTTCGCGGTTTTCTGTGCTATACAACACCAGAAGCGAGTTTTGCAGTCGGGTCTGCTGGTCAGGTGACCAGGTGAGGAAGGAACCTAGCTATTTCATCGGCGCCCTGCAGTGATAAAAATTGCCACGCGTGGATCCAGCTTAAGGCACACTTTGTATTACCTGCAGTCCAAATATGGCCTATTATTTAGCAAAATTTTAAATATTGATAAAATATTACTTAAAAAATATAAAGCCATGTGTAGCAATAGTGCTACAGAAATATAACACTATTGTGACAAACAAATGATTAATATAATGATGTCAGTGTCGAAGCACGCCTTTCTTCAGCGTCACTTGAGTTAACAACGGGGTAACGTGACAAACATCGTCACGCTTGATGGAGACCTTAAATAATATCATTATTATGTATTTCACATGTTGACGTGTGTCTATAAGTTAGGAGAAAAATTGTATGTATTTATTATAACTATGTAACAAATAAACTCAAAAACTAGTGTACCATTTTCAAACAATTTCCACGCTATCTTACCATTAGAATGCTACGTTATCCTTCAATAATATAAGCTATTTTTAAGTAAATATATTTTTATGATCTTTGTTTAGTTTAGTGGGAACCCAAAGAAAAATGCTTGTGCCTAATAAGAAAAGAATACTAACCTTCATTATTGAAAATCTTGTTCCATAACTTTCTCGTTTCCACTGACTCCTAAGAAAATGGACCTTCTCATTTCGAATTATTCTATTTTTATATTTTTGTCATTTAGGAACTGATTTTATGAAAATCGGATAATCAGTTCAGTAATTTAGTTTTTAAATCAAAATAACTAGAAAAAAGTATAGCATTCTAAGTAGGTAAGCGAAATTGCCTGTTTTCAAATTTGATTGCATCCGGCCCTTTTTTACATTTTGTAATTACGCAATACCTATCTCTATTATTTAGACTATTAAAAAGCCTCTAAAAATAATAATACCTGTTAAAAATTCTAATTACCTACCCCTAAACCATAAATGTAAAAAACATATTCCGTTACTAAAGAATTAAGTAAAATCATACATATTTATTGGTAAGAGTATGTCAATAGCTTATTTAAAACAAAGGTTATTAGCGACAGGCAAGCAAAGTCGCGTGCACAACTGCTATAAGATTGTCCCTTTAAACAAACAACTCAAGGCCAATACAGTTAATATTTTCTTAATTATATCTATTTGAAATTCTATTATGTTACAATATTATTTTATTTATACAAAAGGATTATGAAATGGTTTATTTGATTGACATATTTACAATGAATACTTAAATGGCTAGTATTATTACAATATTAAATGTCATTTTGTAGTGCTTTATTTTCACAAAAACTTACATATGCGCACAATTACCCACACAAACATAAACATTTTTCAAGCCTGGAAACTATACTATATGTACCAATTACTTGCTAAAAATTTTCAGCAAAAATAATGTTATAAAATAAGAAAATGCGATAAGACATTCTTTACTATAAATAACAACAATAATAAGGTATTATGATGTAAAAAAAAACTTAAAAGTGGAAAATAGATTAGAATATAACTGTTTTGTAAGAAACACAAAAATTCCACTACAAATTAGGAACCACCGCTTCTCAAAGTCAAATATCAGCATAAGGATATAGGATGTAGCCATCGCCATACTAATTATGGTTTACAAATATTCGTCTAGTCCAATGTCAGATTATTCATTCGAGGTAACAAACAATTGTACTAAACATACCGAGGTCATTGGCAAGGTCGGGAAAACCATAACACGAAGACCTTTCAGAATTTAAATTGATGTTTGAATTAAATTCAATTTGCATTCCCATATAGCACAGCCTTAGGTTTGTGTATGGATGTGAGCTACCGTAGCTGTGTTTTGTAAAGTTAAACTTATTATTTATTTATTTATTAATACTTAATGCACACACAATAAAAGGACATACAAATAAAGAGAACAATTACAACAAAGACAAGGGAATAAGAGCGTGCAAAGGCGGTCTTATTGCTAAAGCAATTTCTAAACTTTGTTTACTTCTTTGTGGATCTATTGAAAAGTATAGGAATTATGAGGTTGAAATTATTACCTTTATATTTGCTTGTTTCATTCATTACCGAAAATTATATAACCACTCACCAGCTATGATAAAGTTTCATGAAATTCTATGTCGTCTGAATATTTTCATGGAGATAACATGATCAAGGCATATTTTATCTATGTGATAAGATTGACTAAAACATTGATAATATTTTAACATAATATAAAACAATGCTATCTATTTCTTATTTGGCATCTCAACATTTACCTTCACTAATGGACAATTGAAACTAAAGATTCAATTGTAAATATTATTGTTATAACTTGTATTAATTGAATAAATAATAAGATATGAATGGAGACAAGGACAATTAACTAATAAGTTGTCAATGAAGTACAAATAAGAGTAAAGAAATTGCCTTCATAAAGTCAAATAAATCATAAGACCTTGCGAATAATATTTTCTTGTAATTATTTATTTTTATCATTCCTTCTATTGTTCGAGTCTTATCTGTTATTGCTAGGTTTGTGCTTATCTTTATTGTGATATAAAACCTCTTCATGTTATTTAGATTTAATCTGTATTTAATAAAGGAGGAAATAGAAACTTAAAAATATATTTACAAACATATTCCGAACTAGTGGTGAATTAAAACATTGTTTTTATAGAATTCCACTCCAAAAGATATCTGTATAGAATGCATTTTGTAATTTTATTTTAACATCAAAATTTATACAAAATAAAAATATATGACTATTTTTGGTACATTTCAGTAACACTAGAAAAAAATTATAATTTTGAAAAGCAGAAGTAACATCTTTATGTCTCATGTTTTGTTAAAGATAAAGCAGAATAATCTAGAAAGAAGACACTAATAATATTTTAATTTAATATTGCTTAATTGGTTGATAAGGTAAATTTAAAAGCATCTTTAATTTTCAATAATGTTAAGATTTCCATTTCAATAATGTAAGTAGGTAATAAATGAATATTTATTGTTTTAAGTTCTACATTTGTCCTTTATACCTATTATTGTTAGAATATTTATTTCTATGCTATACTTAGCTTCCAACACTAAATATTATGAGACATTTTGTTATAGTTGTGTTATTAGATCGATTTATGGAACATCTATTACAAAAAAAAAATCCTATTGGAGTTGTTCTAAGAATATTAATCTGAGAAACTACTTACCTATAAAAATTATCACATTTTAAATCTCAGTTAAAAATAATTTCTAATAATAAATGTATTTAAATGCAAACTATGTAAGACAGTTAAGATAAATTAGTTTAAATCGTAGGATAAACTATCAACATTCTAGTTCAGATATTCTAGTGTGGATATGTCGAGGCAAGTTGCCAGCATCGGTGAAATTACGTTGATTACATTCGCCAACAATTTCACACATCTTGCCAAAAATTTATAATAATTATATCACTATGTTTATCAACAAATTAAGAGGCCATATTCCTTTAGATTAACCCTGATAAAAAGGGATTGTTATTAAAACTTGAAAGAGATTTTCTAAACTTAAAAAGTGCACATTCACAGTGAAGAAAATTTTATGTAATATTATTACAAATAAATTTTGTACAAGTGCAATAACTTTCTAAGCCATTGTGTTTAATATAATTAAATATATTGTCAACGCTTTTGCAACATGAAGTAACATATTTGTTAAACTATATTTCTTAACCGAGTTTAATATTGTGTTGTTATAAAGTTGATTAAAGCAAAATTCTTATTGACATGTATTATTATACAGACTTGGCCTACATAACAAAAATAAAAATGTTGTATATGCGTAGACTAAATATAAAATTATGTAGCCGTCATTTTTCTAATAGGATTTATTCTTTTACCACTAAACACTCTAATAAGGTTTCATTATAATGTTACAATGAATAAAATTGTGTTTTGTTCTAGATATTGAATATAATGTTAATTTGGTTAGCCTTTACAGACATAATTTCTAACAGCCGGAATATTTTACAGAAGTGTAATTTATAATTGATTGTGTTTATGTAATGCAGTAGCAATATGCTATTGCATAAACAGAATACATTTAGTAATCGCATAACCTACCACTTGTAAACAAAACATTCGAGATTATTGTAAAATTGTGGGTACTTACTTTGAATACTTCAGAGAAAAATCCAGTTCCGATTTTCTCGAGGATGAAGTCGTCGAAGGGGTAAAGCGCCGCCACCGCCGTCCTGAGCGCCGTGCACGAGGACCCGGTCACCCTGCGATCACCAAGTTTCTCACCATCACTGACACTCGACTCCGCACAATCATCATCACAACACTCGCGTCTACTTCGGCTCCCATTTTCGAGGAACCTTCTTCCGATCTTCGAGTTGGGGCCGCGCACGAACCGACCAGCCTTGGCTGTCTCGTCCAAGTTTGTGAAACTCTCAGCTATCTTCAGCACTTTCGTTGGCCTCCGCTGCTCGAAGTTCTTCTTCGTTTTCGGACACTCGTCTTGCATTCTAACTGCTGATCACGAACTGGTTTTTATCATCCCGCTTCGAACATAGTGCTCCCGAGTCGCGTGGACATTCAGAGTTCCCATTATAATATTTATGTGGCGGTACTTGAAACTATGCGAAACAACATTGTTATTCTCACAAAAACGAATTCGATTTTATGCGACTGTCACTTTCACATATCTCCGAAGCATCACAGTTTAACTAGTGTTCACGGTTTGCACGTAACACAAATCGTACACTCGAGTTTATTTATCTTATTTGTATGTTATGTTTTGTATTCTTATAACCGAAAAGTCCATTGACTAACGACGCGCGTACGAGTTAAGCAACGAAAGCAGAAAGTAAGCAAGCAAGCATTGCCACTTACAAACTATACTTGACGTAAAATTGTTAAAAGCTGGCAAGACTGTATTTTTCTAATATTTGTAATATTGGTAGCTCTGTAGTTAAGATGCGTTCGAAATAGGGAATTTTAAGGCGTAGTGTACATAAGTAATTAGATATCTATTTATCTAATATTTAGAATCAAGATTTTACTATAAAAGTTAGTCGAGTCGATTACGTTTTTTTATTAAATATCAAATTGCCTTTAAATAAATAAAAATTTGTAATTTACGGTAATTGGACAGAAGACATATACGGTAATCAAACATCCAAACTTTAATCAAGTAGAGAGGTACGTCGTCAGAAACAATAGAACTTTTAAAATAAAAGACGTAAAAAATTATTTAAAGAAGGCCTGAAAATTGGAGACAGTGCGTCAACCAATAAATGTTGAAAACAAAATGTTTCAAACTCGATCACAATATAGATGAATGTGTGGATTCATTCCTTATAAATGTAACTGATTCTGATTCTGAATATTGGCGAGGAGCAGATTCCCTAGCGGCGATGAGCAGAACTAGCGTAAGACAGATACTGTCAAGTGTCAAGTGTCAGATACTTTTTAAACATGGATTAAAT
>DVXP01001935.1:0-13736 GCA_018235645.1 Junonia grisea | reverse complement strand
ACCGCCGAGCTCGAGATGAATTTAAACAGAAATTTAGCACTTGAAAATCCAGCGGTGCTAGCCAGGGTTTGAACCCGTGATGTTTGGTTAAGAACCACGTGTTTGCACCACTAGGTCATCTCGGTTCTTTAATTATATGTTTAAAAGATGCCTAATATAATAAGATATACTTATTAGAAAAAAGTCACAAAATTTTATTAGAAATAAATATATTATTCGACCTCTAGTCCACTTCCTATCGCACCCAATTTAATATCCTTCGAAGGATAGAACAAAACAAATTGTGAAAAATATATTTGAATAAGAACGGTCCATTTTTTCGAGAACACTAATGTGTTAGGCGGAAGGGCGGTCGGCGGGCGTCCCTAATATCTGTTTTATTTTTTCCGGATTTGTATGAATGAGAACAACAAATAGCTCCCTCCATTGTGAAATCACAAACGATGTTATTTTTGTGAACTTTATGGCTTTATTTGTCGCTGTTCCACGGTGTTTTGGTTTCCACTTCAGGTAGCTTGAGAATGATGGCCGTTTGAGAACAAATAACGCTATAAAATACGAATAGAAGACGATTCCTTTTAATAATTTCGCAATTCTGTAGCTTTATTGAGCTCCGTAAGAGATATAAACTTACAAATAAACTTAATGTTTCGTTCTTTGTATTTGTCTCTCATTATTTTGTTTTGCCGTGACTGTAATAATAACATTATTATAATAACAAAACCAATTTGTTGCTTCGTAGTTTTACTAACATCATAAATATTTTTATAAGAAATAAATTTGCTACAATTTGGGCTCTAATAGATTTTTATTTTTTACAGCTAATGATTTTTGTTTTTATTTTACAAAACATGTTATTTATAACCTATTTACCAGCTAAATTAACTTATTTAACGAATATTTTTTTTATTGTTTATTTGATTTTTTTTATATTATAATATATAAAAATGTTCTTCTGATATCCTAAGAAACAGTAATATTTCTTATTCGAGTTTCGTGTAAAGTGTGCATAACTTCCGTATAAAAACAAATACTTACCTGTTCCTATTTTGATCCCTCGCCCAAAACAAAACGGTAACCGATCCGTATCGCACAATAAAAGGATCGCTTAGCACGTTTTCTTTCAATATTTCCCAATTTGATTCGGTATACGCTTCCCCGAGACAATGGAAAGTAATCGACAGTGACAGTGGGGGGGGGGGTAAATTTCGTTAAAATAAAAGCGCACAGAGAACGAAAGATATAGCGCCTACGTGGTCGCCGTGAGATCCCGGGAGCTCCTACAATGGAGAATTGGAAAAAGCTTTTATAATCCGGCACGTGACATACATGCTCAAATACCGATAGCGTACATTCCGCATCGAGACGGTCGCTCGTAATTCTTTTTTCTAATATATCGAATTATTATGCTACATACCGAGCGAAGATTATGTGAACCATATCCAGATTTTTAACAGAAACGAGCGAGCGAATTGAATCGAAGCGATCGAGTCGATTTTATGACGTATTCGCAAGAGCGGTGGAATGAAGTAATTAAGATGCCAGCCACGTTACAATTCGATCTTCGTATTATCCAAATTCGGTATCGTTTCATTATTCGCTTGGATCAAATTGGAACAACATTCAAATATAACTGCTTACCTATGCATGAAGCCAGTAAAATTATACTCAACGTGATCGAAATACTGGAATCCGCACACGGGATAATCTACGTATAAAAAGCGAGATATATTCGCCGGTACAAATAAAGGAATTTTAATATATGAAGCTACTTTCCTCTGGCTTTGTTGTCCTGAAACATTTACGACATTATTACCGAGGCGCGTGCCCTTATATTATAAACAAACGCAAACAATTTGCCGTGTTTTACATAATCTCTCCAAATTGGATATGAATAAGCGACGTCAGGTGTGCCCGTTCACTTATACTTCTGCAGGAATTGTACGAATCATATATTATCATGATCCAAACGTAATAAATAAATGTTTGATGTTTTCCGTTCTATATTAGGTACAAAACATATTTTTATATTATTTTGTTTGGACCTTTTAAAAGGTCAAAGAGCCCTTTTAGTCCAAACAAAACACTATTCAGAATCGAATGGAGTAATATAGTTTTATGACCACTTATAAATAGCTATTAGCTACTTCTATTATATTAAATGTTACGCGTTATTAGAGAGGCACATATTATTATTATACATATTTTCCTTTTAAGATACGATCTTCGAAATCAAACATCAAAATATTTATTACCTACAAGTGTATGATTAATGAAAAGTAATAATAGTGTGAGGTTAATACGCCTGAAATAATGAATACTTTTATAAAACCGATTTAATGGTCTACAAAACGATACAGTAATACACACAATATAAAATTCATCGTTAAAACGTGTCTGTGGCTTGTTTAGATAAATTATTTTTTTATGAGATTAACAGTTCTTCTGTGATAAATCTTAGAATGATTTTCATAATCTCAAAGTAGATACGAGTTGTCCTGAGTTGTGACAGTAGATGACTTTTTTTAATCGCATCGAAATCCGATTAACGCGATCCAAGAAACACACAGCAAACATTCCTTTACAAGTGTATCATACTTTATAACATCGCTTACATTCATGTCAACATACAATTTATCAATAAAAGTAATGCATAATAATATTTGTCCTCGCAGGCAACTTTTTTATATTAATGTCCATACGCTTCAATACCAACATAATTATATTACTTCCTTAGTTTAAAAGGAAATCCCTTGCTGATTAGGAAACTGAATATTTCCTTTTAAATACTATAATCATAGGAACCGTGACATATGTATGAATGTCACGAAAACCAGAAGTGATGAAGATTGACATAGTCGAGAATTATAGATCGTGCTAGTATTATTCTAGCTGCTTCACGTTTCTTGCTTAAGCCGTTACAATTATAAAAGACTTTTAAAACAAAAGTATTGAGTAAGTAATACTTCCTCAACAGCCTAAATACTTTTATTTAAATTTGATAGTCAATAATAAAAGTAATTTCATTTCAAAAACTTTCATTTCAAACCAAAATCTCCGTAAAGATAGAATTCAAGAAACAAAACAAGAATAACTTTTGAGTAGCAACCAACATTAAAACGTCGACTGGACGTCGTACAATCCATAGCTCTCCGAAGAGCTTAATGCCATTAAACGACAGAGAATAAAGAGCAAAGAACAAGCTTATTTCTATTTCAGGTCACTAATAGTTCCAACAAAATATATTTTACTGGAAATGATCCTTTTTTTTACAGCTGGTGCATTATAAATAGATTTTGTTACAGTTTAGTTAACGTATTATAAGATGTACAAACATCCATATAGATCTCCGTGTATTGTTTTGCATTTGCAATTGACTGCCATTACAACCATTAAGTTAAAATTTATCTCAAACTAAGAAATATTTAAGAAAATGTAGGCTGTAACGAAAAAGCTATTACGATCGACATTCAAGCAACAGTCGTATCCATATTAAATAATAACACGAGAGATAAGTCTTCATGTTTCGGGAGAATTTCTGAAACATGTATGCCCTGCAATTCACAATTTAGTGGCACCCAGCGTGGCGGATTAAATCCCGTTTCCGTCTCGTAAACAGGACAAGCGGCCTTTGCCTTACACATGGACATTTTGATATTTATTTCCATGTTAGCTTTGTAGGCTGATAAAACTATGGAGAAGGATTCATAAAGTTTTTTTTTTTATATTATTTGGTGTTAAATTTGGTAAAATAAACTTTTTCGTCAGATTAAAACAATAAAAAAGAAAATAAGTAGCTTAACTAAAAGGTTTTATGGGCGATTCTATCGACAACAGAGAGGCCTAGTAGCTAAGAAATACGTAAGTATATAATACTAATAATATAAACTAGTTTATAAGAAATACGTAAATAAACAACTCGATTAGGAAAATTATTTTAAAATATGATATTTTATACAAAACTAAAATCTCAAAGATTAAAATAAAAACCATAAAAGTTTGTATTATGCGTAAACGTTCGTCCTATCAACCGTATAAACATAAAAATATATTTTAAAATGAACGCGCTTAATCTCATGTATTTCATGAAAACACAATCGCCGTAATCAAAAGCCCGTATCGCGTATGAAAATCATATTAAGCCATGGGTATTCAAAAGGCAAATGACCGCCTCTAACGAGCATACTGTGCGATGCAGACTCTTGTGGTTTCTATGGAAGCGGGTATTATGACATTATACTCTGTTATTTCTGTAAATAGCCCGAAGACATTTATTCCTCTGCATTTAATGTGAACACTCGTTTAAACGTTTTGATTACGCCGGGATTTATGCTGGGTAACAAGCTACTGCTGCGAATGCAATCTTTTATATTTTTACTGATTAACGATGTACGTAATAGTTTTGTATAAATGTTTTAATAATGGATTATTTTATCTATAGTAATTGACCACATACAATAAAGTTAATAATTGCCATAGCCATAGCCCAATTACCAGCCCATTAGTACCTCATCCCATAGCCCAGCATGTAGTTTCCATATTGTACAATTAGTCTTACACTAACCGGGGATTGTCCTTGGGTGCATTTGTATAGTGTATACAGGGATATTCGCCGGCAAGTGTCACATCACATAATTATAGAGTAAATTGTCCAAAGGGTCTCTACGTGGTGGCTTCGGCCCGACGCACGCCTCCCAAACGTCCGGGACACTGTTGGCCCGTGATATGGTAGAGATCGTTACGTGTAGTATAAATAATTTCTTGTGTTCATTGAATAACATAATCAAGTTTTACTATTATTATACACAGTATGGTACGTGAAATGTTAATGTGTATAATTAGTCGAGTTATAACGCGATTAACACATTATATTTACATCAATTATGACACACTAATTTAAACGAAATGTTAAAAGCGAAAATTTTTAAAATTTTAATAGCTATTTAACTCGCAAAAATTTTTAAGTTAATAAACTGAAATTATTTTTTTGCAAAAAAAGCTGTCCTCCATTTAAGACTAATAGTCAACGTTGTCGTGAAAAGCTTCTAATGTGCACGTCGCTAGCAGATAGGCGTGAAAAATATTTCGTAATGGGCGCATTTAAAATGTAGCACGCGTTTAGTGGGAGGTAGATATAGCGAAATTTCTTTTAGAGAGGTAAAATTTTCACTCGCCCTCCTCATTAGTGAGAACCTTTGAATGGGCGCGCATCCCGCTTTACGTCTGCAATTCACTTTTCACATTTACACACTTCTTATGGTAGCAACGTTTCTACGTTCTTGAATTAAATTTTGAAATATGGAGCAAGTTGTCTTCGTTGTTTACACAGAATACAAGGTTGTACTTACATATTTGTTACAGAATTTCATTATTTTTGTCATGTTTCAAATGTTTCATACTGACTAATTGATCTTGAATTCAAATAAAAAGTTATTAAAATTTTTAATTTTGTGAAAACAGAAAATACGACTTTTGGTTAATTAATTCTATAAAGATAAAGCCCGTCACACACTTAGTTATAATATATATTTCTATGACGTCACCAAGCTATACCGTAATATATATTACTGCATATTACTATATGAAAAGGTAAAATATATATTTTTCAGTGTGTGATAGCTTGCTATAACATAATATATATTATAGCTAAGTCTGTGACGGGCTTAAGACATGAAAGGTAAATGCGAGCTATTTAAACTTTTTCCTATCCCATCGTAGTAAAACACGAAAATCAATAAAGTGCCCATCCACGTAGGGCTGTAACATAAAGTTTGTATTAAGAGGTCTTTTTAGAACCAAGGCGTACCGTGCGTAATGGTTTCACCCACTTTATATTTTCGAGTCGTAGAAACTTCTGCCGAAAATAAACTCAGATCGTAGATAAAATATATGGATCCAATATACCACTGAGATATATTTGCTTAGTTTTTAAAATAATGACTTATCATCCTTGCTCTTTAAGTTACATGTCTTCATCGTTCTCTTAATTAGAGGACTTCCATTTTTTATTATTATTACACAATTAAAATCTTCTTTCTTAGCTCTTTGATACAGCGACCGACTGTGGTAAAGTTTTATTTTAGTTTTTCCAACATTTTCAGCGAAGTGTACTTTTCTCTAAGAGATACAAGGCAACAACAACAAAGAGATTTCGCAATCACTTGGTCGCACAGATGGAGCAGTATCGTTACAAGCAATCCACTGTTCTAGAAGCTTCCCCGCTTAAATGTTATTACCTTATAGACTTTTATATAGTTTCAAATTATTCTTTATATTTGATACTTAAAGCTTGTATGAGCTATTAAATCGTTTGTAGCTAATTGCAATGCGGTAGTGTCACGCGCAATAAAACTACCACTCATAAAATTATTAAGCGCAGTATAAGTCGCCAGCATAAGCTAATTACGAATAAGGAAATACATATAACAGAAAGATGTTAACGGCATAACTTATGGCAAATATACGAAAAAAAAATAAAAATACGGTTATATTAGATGAATAACAAGTCTCGTATGTAGTTGCAAAATAAATACAAGTAAGAAGAAATGATATAATAGCTAATCTATACCAATTAGGGTGGACTCCGGGCATTACTCGCCCTCCGCTATATCCTGCTTGCCTCGGTTACAATTTTTTTTATCCTCAATATATGTATATAGTCTTCCGTATTAAACTTGGCGCACATTGTAAAGCTGCTAAAAAAAACATCTTGAGTGAGTTGTATGACTTTAAGCGGACGAACTATTTAACATTGTCAATCTGTTGCCTGATATACCTAAATAAGTAAATTAATAAAAATCTAATTTGCTTTATAGGTATAAAAATGTATGAGGTACATTCCGGTGTACGCTTGAACTTTTAGACCCTGAAGCAAATAGTTTGGGGTGAAAGTTTCACGCCCATATAGCATATCTTCCTGTTTATCTGTCCGTGGCATATATTTGTTGAAAATCGATTTAGCAATTTGAAGATTATCAGCTGATGTGTGCATTTTGACATGAAATGGGCTGTTTTTATTATTCACCTATTTATATTTGAAATCTGACATAGTCTAGAATTCTAGATGGTTCTTAATATTGGCTATAATTTATAAAGGAAGTTTTAGAACTTACACGCTTAGGCGTTCAAAGTAGAGCCGTAACGTGAATGACATGACCATATGATGACTTATACAAGAGGAATGTTATACAAGTCGGTCCTATACATTAACTATCAATTATTTTTAAATTTTTAAGTTTATTGGCTTTAACAGAAACTTTGCAGTATGTGGCCGGCGTACTTTATTACGCTCCATACGTGTAGTTACTTCGCAATCGGATATATTATGTCATTATGTTTCTACTTATAAAATTCCTTTTACCACATAATAGTTTTCTTAATAAGACGGAAATTGTAATAAGATCTTTAAGATACATAAAATAGTATAACAGCTCCTTGCATCTCTGGAACTGGGTTTCAAAATTTTACGCCTTATCGGACTCAAAAAGAAAAATAACTTTGTATACAAAATATGTGTAAGATAAACTGCTAGCAACTGCTATAAGTTGAAGCACTAATTGAGTGACTAGAACAAAATCGATACATTGTACATGTTATACATTGTACAAAATATGTTTATCATTGTATTTTTTTTAATGTAGCGACGTTATCTGATCACCTTAATATTTTGTACTCAATTTGTCATTTTTAGAATAATTTAAAATATTCACTCCAGAAATATACTATACTATTGAATACAATGTATTCAATTTAATTAAAAATTTACAGTGTATTTTTGGAACGAACGTGAACATTCAAATGTCTCGTATTCTATATTATATATTACGATATTATGAACACTTTAAAGTACGAGTAGCATAGTAATTATTATGTCAACAGTTGAAACTGTATGCCATTAATAAATCAATACGTACAAACTAAAATATAATCAAGTGAGCAGGTACCCTACAGGTGCGTTCCGAAATATGACCTGAAATGCTGTCCAGATTTAATGATATCTAATTGATAAGTTTTTAAGCTACTAACAAAACGTCAATTAGTACAATTCAAAGTTGACTCGATGTGTCATTATCACCGATCAGCCGAAATCAACTAAAACGATTATACTGAAAACGATTGAAGTAGGTATTATGAAAGTAAATGACATAAATTACGAGCCTGCGGGAAACAGGTCATAGCTTTATTTCATAACTTTTACCGTAATAACGGAATTACAAAGGGTAATTACGAATTTCCTTGGCTTATTAAAGTTAATAAGCGGACTCCAATTTCTTTCGCCATTGAAGAAATAAAAGTGAATTAGAGATACCATTCCGAAGTTTCGTTCGACTCGCGAACCTCACCTGCTAGTTAATTTTCTTATTCAGATGGTTTTATATTTTTCTTTCTCGTTGCTGACGTCAGTGCTAATTAAACTTACTTCCATTACGTTCACTATTCATTATTATCATTGACTCATCAAGAAATTCTACCTTAAAGCAATCCATAATAGTAATATCTAGTAGTTATTAAAGAAAACTATTTTCATCTTTTCTTAATGACACTGAAGCTCGTCGATAGCTGTTGAACAAAAACAACAGATTATTTTTTATCCTTATTATTCAGAAAGTAGCTTGTATAAGGTTTAAGTAAATTATCCGACTTGGTGTTACTGGATACTAATTTTTACGGTACTTCGTTGCCAGATTTGTTTTTTTTTACAAGTTTTATTTTTTATTGCATAATGTTTTCTAAGAAAAGTCCTAAGGAATATCGTACACATATACATATATTCCTGTCGTTAAAAGGTCTGCCGGGACTTGTGGCCCTAATTTGATGTGTCTAATTGAGACGCAAACGAGATCTTTAATTAGAAGTAAGCTATCAAAGCCCTGGTCAGCTAGTTTATACCTACGAATACAACACACTTTAAAACAAACCAACCGCTAGGATGATATTCCCGGGATTCGTTGGAAAAACGCTATCCGACGGAATACAAAGATTCTTGAAATAAAGCCAGCAGTAATTACCTCCTCTCGTACCTTTTTATTTCTAAAGAGATCTTGTAATGTTGCTGTATCTATTTGCAAAGATGCTGTTAACATTTATTTTTTTTGGTTTCCCAGCGCGTTATTGTTTTCACAAATTGAACAGTTGTAATAGAAATGTTTGTAAGAATTTCTTTTTCTATTAAACTTTTTTCGTTAAAAACAAAATGAGAATGGCGATAGTTAAAACAATCTGCAACTTTCTGTAAACATTAAAGTAGCAATTCTGTTTTCGTCTAACTTATTAGTATTTAAATTGGTTTATTACTACTTATTAATTAAAGATAAGTTTATTATAATTATTTGAATAAGTTGAAACACAACATGATTGAGGACAACAAAAATAAGATTTGTTTTCAATATTGTTAAAGATTTTATAAATTTCTAACGTCAATAACAACATTTGTTAATATTTAATATAATTAATTTTACTACTTATACAATAAAATAAATCAATCATTAAAATACGTAAGAGCACAGAAAATTATTATTAATAACAATTTCGAAATATACCTTAATTACCCGCATGCGAACACATTATTTATTAACAAATTCATACAATTTACAATAATTGGCCTTACAGATGGCGAAATTCTCAATAAATACCCATTATTTGTAAAGCAAAACGTGAACTATCGGCCAATTTAAAGTTTTAATAGTGGCGTACGTTTACCGCGTGGTGCGAACGCTTATGTGCCCTGAGAGGATAATCCGGTCACAGAGCAAAGTCACATAGAAATGAGACGACCGCTTTCAAGAAAAAACTATTTTAATTAACACCCTTACATTATATCTCCAATTAACGTGCTTATGTAGTTTTAATTGCAACAGACTGTAATTAAAACTTTTGATAACTCAGTATTGGGGCGTGTTGTAACTTGGGTACTTGTATTCGTGAAAATAGTACATACGAATGTACAATACTTACTAATACTTACATATTGTAATGTGTGTTATTTATTTATAAACGTTTTACGTTAAAATGAAAGTTGTCAATTTACTTAAAAAAATCAAAGAACTATCTGTTTACTTGACTTGCAATTAAAATATTGTAAAAAATCCCGATCAAGATTTTTTTTTTATAAAAGAAAAGGGGGCAAATAGACAAACAGTTCCACCCAATGGTGAGCGGTCATTATCGCTCATAGACATGAGAGATGCGATTGCCGGTCTTTAGGAAATAAGTACCTGTACCACTCGCCCCTGAAACCCCCAGATAATAAATATCACAATGGGAAAACCACAAGTGGAGAATCATTCCATAATTCGCACCTGAGCGAGAAAAGCTTGGTTTGAAAAACACAATTGTAAACTCTATTGTTTTTATTACTAAAAAATAAATATGTTTTAAAAAAGCCCGTACATTGGATGCAAACTAGGCAACCAGGCGGTGTGGATAGTATCCAATCCTGCAGCGATGAGTTCGATTTTAAAAACGTGGCGATGGCACCATGTCAAAGAGTTCCTCAGAGCACTCTCCATTGTACAGACGGTGAAAAACACACAGAGATCCAACATCCCTCCGTAGGCTTAAGGGTTCTAGACCAAACCTCCGCCAAGATCCTCTTCATTACCACTTCCAATTTAGGTTTGTCTTAGATTTGTATATGTTTCCGTACAAGAGCGTACTTAACGCTGAACTAACCCCATTTTCATATTATTGTGATGTTATTAAAGTTTATATTAGGCGTTTCGGGAAGTTGATACAAACTGAGAAATTAGCAACGTCATAATGTGCGGCTTAAACAGCATTTGTAGGGGCTTACTAGAACCTAGTTAATTTGAGTAATAATACTTGATGGTATATTATAATTTACTTTAACTACAAACATATATTATTTTCGTGCCATCAAAGACCCGTGAAAGACACGGGAGAAATTTTATATTTACATTATTTTAAAAGCAATTTAGGTATTTTTAATACACAAAATTCATCAATTTAAATCCGTACGTAGTTTCCGAATGTGTAACATTTTTAATATGAACGTTTTTATTGTTTTACCTTTTTTTTAAGTATAAAAATATCTAACAGATGTCACAGTCAGTGGTCAGCGTAACTATATTGTGCACAAAACCGTGGATTTCATCACTGTTTCGAATCGTACTAATTTGCAAAAAAAAATTACGCAGCGTTGGCTTTTATAGCGATACTTTTTATCGATATTTCCGAATATCCCCAACGTATGTAACGTTCCAGTTAGGTTTTTAATTCATTACTGTTCAGATTTGCAAGTTGCCTTTTGAAATGTAAAATCTGATACAATTTTTCGAGTAGACGAAGTAACATAAAGTTTTTTTTTTAATATCAAATATACGATATTGCATCTAAATATTTCAGCCATATTTTCAAAAAGAAGAAAAATCATTTTTTATTGTTACCAATTTTTTTTTCAACTCACATTACGAAAAAATACATATTTTTGCTGATACTCCACAAACAGCGGGAAAAATCCGTCCAAAACTTCCCAGACACAATGTAATTAGAGCAACAGTCGACACAATAGAAAATTTCCATATCCAATTGCGAATCCTCTTTTTCTGTCCTTCTATTCCATTTGGATACGACCACTATTTTTATCCAGAGCAATAAATGACTGATCCATGCATGGGGTATGTCGGGCCTCCAATTTATCTCGTCAGGAACAATCCAATTATATTTTTTTTCCACCAAATAGACAACAGGACACGGTAACACATTCGTTTTGAGCCTGTATCGCTCCGGTGATTCCATCCGCTCTTTTGCAGTACAATATCAAGCCTCGCTTACGCTCAGGATTATTGATGGTTTTTGTTTTAATTGTAACAAATGCATGGGCACGTACTGCGGATTTTAACGGTGTAGAGTAATTAATATGTGAATTTGATATATGTATTTATATTATATTTTAATAATGTTGTATGGAAAACCACATTATACTGTTCTGTTTATACGTATGACAATGCTGTATAAAAAATTGTGCATGAAATTATAACTTGAAAGAATGCTAGAAACATCGTTTATAATATAAAAAAACTTCTCGAAAAAAGTGCTAGACTTCTTTATCTATCGATTTACATGTTTGGTCAAAATTAAAAAAAAAAAGAAACAAGTTGTGTTCGTTTTATTATAATTCAATATAGATGTTATGTTAATCAAAATGATAACTATTTAACTGTCGCACTAAATAACCGTAATTGTATTGATTAAGCTGAATTAACACATTATCAACTCGTCAGTTGTTTCAAACATTTCAACATTATATAAATTAACGTTAACAACGTACTATTATATTGAAATCAATTATTCAATACTAAATTGTTGAGAACCGAATATGTACTGTGTAGTTAGATACTTACTTTTATGAACAATTAAAGGTTAAGTAACATATTATTAGTAAAGGTAAATACTACAGGTAGGTATATTACTATTAAAGATACATAACTTAATGTTGTTCTTCTTTGGATTGCCCAAAACATAGACATATTGATCTCGATTTATCTAATAATAATAAAAAGTCAAAAATCAATTTAACGTCTTAAAGTTACTATGTTTGAGTTATAAAGTCATTGAAACCCTTTGGTTCACTTTTCTATAATTTTTAACCAATATAACTATTTACTGATTATTTCATTAATACAAATGAATGAATTAAATTAAAGTAATACTTCTGAACTGACTCTGGACTGAGCTGATAAGAATATTTCATATTCAAAGCTCTGAATATAACGCAGCTATTCTATAAAATACTTTATATATAAAAAAACTCTTTTATATAAAATCCGTTTTTTAACAAAATTAGTTGTACATGGAGATCATATAAAAACACACATCAATCGACATTATAATTGGGGATAGCAAAATAGCGGGGCGTCGGAATGCGTCCGGTTTCTGAGTAAATCCAATTTTATTACGCTAATAAAAGGCAATCCAATTAAAGCAGAAGGTTTTTTTACGGGTAGCTCTCGGTTGTAGGGCCCTCCAGTCGAGTGCTAGAACGCGCCGCAGGTTCAGAATGTAACTGTTGCTGTAAGCTAGCAAGTCTTGAAAAAATTATGGAGAAAAGTTTTCCGATATATCTTCGGATTTCTTATTTGTATGAACTATCAAGTTTGGACGGGATTTAATTAATGGGAAACTATTTAATTGTTCATCTTTACTTAGTATTTCAAAATGTAAGTAACATTGTCGTTTTAACATCATAGAAATAAATTATAATTTTGAAATAATTTTAACGGCAGCATTGACCTTTTTTTTAATATTAACCTAGAAATCTCTTTAAATATAACCTGGTCATAAACCATCAAAGCCGTAATAATTAAATCTCGTTATAATTTCAAAATACTCTTTTTTAAACGAAATGGTTTATTTTTGAAATATTGAACAAGGTAAAATTTGTTTTTAAATTATAAAACCGAAAAAAAACAGACAACATCTACCTAATTGTAATAACTATATTAATTTGTAGACTCTCTTTTAATATGCTTATTATTTAAGCACGAGCAACATTCATTACCAACTTTCTTTTTACATTGCCAATATAAACAGCATTTGTACAGATTATTTAAGACACGACAACTTTTAAAATTATGACGAGACATCGCATTATGATTTTAGAATAGAATAGAATAAGTTTTATTCGGGAACATGTACACTTATACAATTTAAAGACATAGATAAAAAATCAACATAAGAAAAAAATTAAAGTAATCTTAACAAATCCTAAAAGAGAA
>DVXP01001934.1:0-13737 GCA_018235645.1 Junonia grisea | reverse complement strand
GAAATGTTGATAAATTCATTACCATCCAGAGAGTAGTCATATCCATCCCTTGCTAATTTTGTGGTCATTCCTATCCTATCCATAACTTTTAGAAATAAGTAGCTAAATGTACGCCTTTTACATATTTTTATGTTAACAATGTACGCTACAAAATAAAATCTTAAAAATATAAAAAATCTCAAAAATGAGAATTCTCAAAAAATGTATGGTGAGAATATTGGTAGTAAGAATCACTCTAATAGTCTTGTTAACCTAAAATCTATTTCACATAATTTATCTCAGATATAAAATATTTAAGACATTTTATATTTCATAAATCATTAATACATAATATCCAAGTCAATAATCTGTCACATATTTATAATTTACACAAGATATTTTTACGAGCATTTCACAAGCTTACAAATAGGTGTTTAACGTGTTCGGCGAGATATTACCTCAGCAAACATTTAAACACTATCTCACAAATATGTAGACATATTTAGTAACCATTTTATTGATATTTCGTATTTAACAATAAAATAATTGTCATGAAGGTTAAAATTACATACTTTCATAACTGTTAAAAATAAATAAATAAACATTTTTTTATTTTCCATTATTTTATGTCTAGAATCTCACGTTTCGGTTCTTCTCAGACACACTGACTAATCAATTTCTCTAGTACTGCTCAGTTCCTTTAGGTTGTATAGGTTGATGCTCATTATACGTACTTTATAATTATTCAAAGCCAATATTTTGCAACAATAAATTGTTAAAATAAAAAATAAAAAATCTTACCAAAAGAACGTGTTCTCGTTTTTTTAGTAGCCCAAGTGTATTAACGTTGAAATCGTTTACACAGCAGCGTTAACACGATATTCTGTGAGTTTGCTGCAATTACCATATTTAACTATCCGCACACATCGTGTTTAAAGCGGACAGGATAAGGCTGGACCTCTATGGTCAAGCGGTAATCTGCTTTTGTTGAGCACTTTACTTTCATGCCCAATTGGTTGAAATGATATATCATATGTAATAATCCAATAATATATGCCAATAATCCCTTTTCCTGAGAGGGTGACAAAGGTGCAAGTTCATTATGCCCAAGATGCACCAGGCGTCGTAAACAGCTTTATGCAAATTGAGATTTAGCAATCAAACACATCAACATTTTTTCAGACCTCAAGTTCTGGAAAAAAAAAATGTTAATAGTGACAAGTTATATGTTCAAAATGTTTATATGTATTAAAGTGTAAATTCTAAGCGCCTCATCCGTTTCTTATAATAATATAGAATCACTAGCATCTTTTCATATAATTAATCATTAATTACATATATATACACATGCGCTAATACGAGACAGACAGAAGAGCATTGGTATTTTTAAAATACAAAATCAGTTTGACTTATTTACATATTTGAATAACTAAAAATAGAGATGCTTAAAATAACATCTCCTGTTGATATATTTACAATAATAGAAAACACCTCTATGTGTCATCATTGATGACGTCACAGACATTGTCTGCTCTAATCGACGAAAGGCGTTAGTAAACCAGTATGGCGAGATTTACGCGATCTAGTTCCATCCGGTTCTATAATAACAATATCAAGGTTCATTTTACATAAGATGCTATAAATATCAATATTTATAACGCGAACCTTAATAGATTCGACGAAACTAGATTAGGACAATGGTCCCATTACCATACATATTAACTTTTAAATACATCGCGAGTTGATTACTATTATAACACTTTAATAATTTGTAAAAAAATATTTATTTCTTAGAAAAATATATAGTGTATTTTTTAAGTCATAAACATTTTGTTAAACTATAACTTCGTAATCCGCTTATAATCCAGCTTATAGAATACCTAAGTCAATATAATACCTAAATATAGCTTCTACAAAAAACAGAGTAAAGGAAGATAACAGACCTTATATCTTAGCATACACATACTCGTATATCCTAATACACCTTATACATATTCATACATACACGACAATATGTAGAAGTAGTTTTCTCTATCAAAAATACACCATGTAGGTAAAGTAAAAAAGTAAAGTGAAGTAACAGCCTGTACATATCCCACTGCTGGGCATCCTATTAGAGAGAAGGCTATATAGGTATACTCTTCAAAATAATTTTAATAGGCGATATTGAACTATCCCAAGCTATATTCCAAGTGGACGACCACCCTGTTCCTCAGATAACGTGCAGCTTAAACGCTCTATTGCTGTGTAAACAATTCCGGGAACCGAATCACTAGCTTTCACCTTATATTCGGCCGTACGATGTGACATCTCTGCACGGTTCAGAAATATTTGATAATGAGAAAATAATACTTAAATTGCATAGAGTTTTTCATAAATAGATGGGTATTTTCATTAACAAACCCCATTCAGTTTCTTACCCTACGTTTTCAAACGAATTATTTCGAAAAATTGTTTTACTTAATTTCTTATACATACTTCCATTGTTTTTGTATGTCATAAAAAGATTACTCTAAGCCATCTATTTCGAAGGACAGAAGATCGGCAGACAAAAATCCTTCATCTATGGAGGCTATTATTGTAAGTTTTTTCTTATATCTATCTGAGAACATATAGGTACCTATTTATAATATATTTTATTACGTCTTAACTTTTAATAATAGTCCAAAATTTATTTTTCTTACGAGTTTGACGTCATAAACAAAAGTAGACAAAAGCAGTAAACCTACATCCTTAATTCTAGGTCCATCTGCTTTAGTACTAATAATAATATGTATGCAAATAAACGTGGGAGTGAATTATCTAACAAAGTAGCCTCTACGGTATTCGCTTATATAACGGTAATTAGGATGCGTAATATTGGAGGAAGATCAAAATCTAAGCGATTACGTGCGATAAGACTAACGTAACTTTATAATTATAATTACAATATAAAAACAACATGAAAGTAAAGTGGAAGCAAGTCTGACTCTATATCAATACGATAAAAAAGAAAAATTAGTTTGGAAGTGTTATTTACTATGATGATAAATGTCTGAGGCTACTGAACAGATTTGAGAAAAAAATTCTCTTTGCATTAGAGAGTCTATTTATTGAGAAATGCTATAGGCCATTTTACATCATGCTACAGTTCATAAGAGCAAAGGAATAAGCGCGAACGCAAGTAAAATCGCGAAGGATAGTTAATTTATATAAATCCCAGGTTCAAGTTTGATTTGGTTCTAAAATCTAAAATGGACTTTAAGATAAATACCTAAGCCTAAGGTCTAGATCTAAGGTGTTTTTCCGGCACTCTACAAAATTAAAGGGGAGTTATTAAGCCTATAAGATCTTATCTGGTAATAATTGTTAACTCATCATTAAAACGTTATTCTAATATGACAATTTTCTGATTTTTTTATCGGACATTATATAGGCTTCATGACAAAAACTGTGTGAAAAATAGTAAACTAAAATAAATCACATTAAAATGTCGAGCATTTAAAAATAAATAAAAAAAGATAAATTAATGGTCATAACATAAAAGTATAAAGTAGTATCTGAACTTTCGCTCATTATATAAATGAAAAGAAATTAAAAAAATACTAAAAATATTACTCCATTTACTTTATAATGCGATTAACACACTTATGATGAGTTGAAACTCATCAAATAAAACGTTTTAGTGAACCTATTTTAAACTAGATTTTTAATTATCATTAATTAAAAATAATAAAATCCGTCTCAATCTCATATAACTTTTTTCCCACTCTTTATAAATGTAATATATTTTTAATTACGGATTTAATAAAAAGAAACCAAAGTGTCAACTGCTAAAACTAAAGTAAAAAAACTATTTATTTGTCATTAATCTTATTATAGCTCTACCAACTCAATAAAATAATATAAAAAGATTTGGGAATTCAAACGATTCTACGCGTCTATAAATATATAGGTATACCTCAACTTATACGTAACATAAAACGTAACACAGCCTGTACATATCCCACTACTGGGCATAGGCCTCTTCTCCTATTAGGGAGAAGGTATGGGGCTTAAATCCACCATGCTGCTCCACTGCGGATTGGTGGATATACATATGTCAGAATTTCTTTCGGCAGGTTTCCTCACGATGTTCTCCTTCACCGCCGAGCTCGAGATGAATTGACCACAAAAGCACTCAAATCCAGCGGTGCTGGCCAGGGTTTGATCCCGCGAACTTTAGTTACGATCCACGTATTCCCACCACTAGGCCATCTCGGCTCTCAACATATAGTGGACCAAAATGTAATATAAACCTTACACACATAACATCTGTATGCAATACGTAGAACTATACACACATACAAGAACTCTGTAAATATAACTCTTTTTTACCTACTTTGTGTAGAGCTAACTAATACTATTATTTACCTAAATAGAACCTCATATTTCATAGCAATATCATCTACAATTATAACATATATAGTCTATGTCGAATGTACCAACGAATTCAAATCAAGCAGATTGCAATATGAACCGCTCGTGAAGATGGCAAATCGATTGCATTCGCCTGCGCCCGCGCAGAGATTCCTTTTAGGTTACTTAATTTCAATGCATACCTGTGTAGGAGTTCATTGTTATTTTCTACAGACATTTGAAAGCTATTGGTTTTGTGCGATTACCATTTATGATGCTGTAATGAAACAGATTGCAATAGGGAAATTATTTTGTTATAAGATTGTTTTATTGGTGTCTATAGTATTTAGACATTAATGTCAAGTGTTTAATGACATGTTAGAAGTTGACATTTTAGTTATAGCAATCTAATATGACAACTTTTAACTTCCATCTGTAAGAGTCAAATAACAAATTATTTAAGTTAAAAAAAAGAAAATTGTACATTTTCAATAATTAATTCATTAAATTTTAACATTAGAATTTATTAAATATTATTTTTTGTCTCACAGACCAAATAAAACGACCGAAATAAATATTTAAGGCGGCCCGAACCTTCTATCAAAGCAATGATTAAACATGTTTTGACAGTTATAATCGTAGAGTCAAGTATCTGTAGCGTCATTCGTTATAATTAAACGAATCGAAGATATCAAAACAATAAATAAAACTGATCCTCAGACCGATCTGTCATGTGCCCACGCACTACGCTATTTAAAGAAATTAATTTACCGCACTCCAGATAATGGGCCGTTTAACTCAAAAATTACATATCCGGAGTAAGAACCGTGCGTTTACCTTAAAGACACTTATAATTCTAGTAGCATTCAACGAACATACAGCACAATTAATATGATCATACATCTATCTACTCCATAAAACGAAATTTTACCGCTATATGAGTTAAAGAAGTCTTAAACAACGGAGAGAGAACCTAAAATCCTTCACCGATGATTTCAAATAGGAATTTCAAATTGTACTCACTCGGTGTGCTTGTGTTATTCGAATTTGAATCTTGATAACAAACTATAAGGTTCATTTTGGATTGGCTCGCGTGTTAAGTGTCTTAGAACCTGTGTAATTGAGAAGGAATCTTATGTGTTTCGGAATAAAGTTTTAATTTGAATGTGGACAGTGATATGTTTTAATAATAACCTGTTTGTGGACGCCGTGGGAACGGAGTCGGATATGCGAGGTAAAAATGGCTGTCGGAACAGTCTGCAATAGTCCAATTTCTGCCTTTTACTTAGATTGTTTGAGTATAAAAACTCGTTTAGGCATCTATCGGCGGATGTCGTTCTGTTTAGCGTATTCTGTACTGTAGTGCTTAGATTTCTTTTTTTTTTAATACTATAGGAAGTTGGGGATTGATTAATTAAACCAATTGTAGAGTGAATTGTAACGCAATTAATTAACGCCTGTTTCTTTTGACTTTTCCTCTGTTACTTAGTCGATTATATTTGCGATATTTTAACCGATTTAAAAAAAGAAGAGGTTCTTAATTCGTCGGGGCCATTTTTATGTTTGTTATTATACTATACGTAATTAAATAGCATAGGAAATAGAGATTGCAGATTGAAGTGAATTGAAGATACAATACTAATAAATTCTTTTACATACATTACGTTAATGTTTCATTGTTCTGTGACAGTTTTAGTAATACGTCTCAAAGAACAAGATCTACTAACAGTAAACGGATAATTAAAAGGGTTTCCTTGCCTCTTTATATGGCAAAACTAATAAAGCGCGATATTGTATACAATACAACGAGAAATTAATTATAATCTTGAATTAATATAAAAAAAACAACACGAATAAAACTAGCAGTTATGAACGCGTCAATCGGTAAATTTCAATTACGTGCCAATATTGTTGTTTTTTATTAATGTTTTCATTAATATTAATTCCCATTTGCATTAAATTAAAACTACAAACACTAAAGTAAAAAAGACCTAAGGACCTATAAAAAATATCGAATTTCCTTTCGCGATAAACATTTAATTTATAACGATTGCCAGATTTCAGTATATTTATCATATTTAAAGTTCAGATATTTGCAAAACAATATGTCCTAAGTAATGAGTTCAATTAATTAAACAGCACAGACGTCTGGGACCACTCCCAGTACAAGCCTCCACACTTAGTTGTGTGGAAATGAAAGATAGCTTATATTAGCAAAAGTTATGTATTTACTATTTAGGTATCTGCCGAAAGTATGACTAAAAGTTTAATAAATAGTTTATTTAGATACGTATATATAAATATGTTTTTACTTATAGGTATATATTGTACTTCAATTGAACCTTAAGTTGGTAAGTTCTAAGTAGTAGTAGTAGTGTCTAAATTGAAATATATGTTACTATATATTTAAAAAAACATAATATAAATAATACAACTAACAATCCGCGAAAACGTTCGCATAAGATAAACAGGAAAATATTCATTTACATTTATCGTTTTCTTAAGTCGCATAAAAGCTATATCAAAACCACGATAATCCTAGACCTTAGCCTGTAAGAACCACCACTAGTTACATAAGTAAATACAAAATTTTAAAGACAAAAAAAAACAGTCATATGTATTACACAATAAAAACCGCGGTAAAAAAAAAATATTAGTCACCGGTTTAAAACATTGAGATTCCAGCTCAATCACGCAGCCGTGAGAAATCGAGCCTTTTTAATTTTATTCCGACGAACCTTAAGCAATATGTCTAGATCTTTTCGAGTTTTGAGGACATGATTTGAAAGTTAATGCCGTGTTTACATCGACTAGTTTTGTTAACTTTGCATCTTATATTATTGAAAAAAAATGTATACATGCTTTACTTTCTTATGAAATAAATATCTTCAGTTCAGAACTATTACCTATTAGGATCCATAATTAAAGAAAAGCTTTAAGATAATATCGACGGTTGAAAGGCTATTTGGTCTAAGCGCCATTTTTTGACATACATATATATTTTTATACATATTTGGAATCAGCAAAATTGTTCTCTATCTAAATATGTCGATATGTTAATTATGTGGGAATAGTTAATATGATATCGCCATATACATTTATTATGTAATCAAAATAATACATTTTAATACCTAAACTTAAACAACAACACATTATACAATATAGAGTTACTTAGATTTCGGGTGACAAAAAACTGTATGTCACTATTAAATCTCACACATAATATGAACTAACGTGACCGTCATATGCAAACAGGTGCTTAACTAAGTTTACTGACATCCGTGTCCTACCAGGAAACTTTGTTAACTATGATAAACATAAAAATTATATCCATTGCTCGTTCCCTTTGAAATTATATAATGTAATAGGAAGAAAGCGCGCAATGTATATTGATGTATAAGAAAGTGAAGAGAGCGTTTGAATGTGTGCGTGTCTTGCGCAAACGCATGAGACGAAACGTCGCTGACTCATCGGAGACTTAGGATTTATACACAAAGTGGTATCCTAATAAGATTTTTTAGATTTCTTTTTAATGTATGCAAAATTGTAAATCAGTGTTATGTGCAAAATACCTTCATTAATTTAGCAGATTATGCAAATATATTCTTGTTTAATTGTATGAATATTTATTGTACGGAAATCTTAATCTGTAATTTTTATCGTAATTTAATGAATGGTTTAAGGAACGCTTATTATATTAAAATAACATTGTATAATAATTGATCCATATAATTTAATAATTTATTAGTGCACGGAACTAAAAACATAATAAGAATAAAATATGTATACAGGAAACTCTCTTACTCTTAGGAAACAGAAATATAATGATAACTATATTAAAAAAGAAAAAAAAAAGAAAAAAAGAAAAGTTATAAATTTAGAAGAAAATAAATCACGTTTCGAGTACAAATAATGATCTCGCAATGATTTAATTAACGTCAAAACGACAAAACCTTTTCAAACTATAAAACCTCATTAAATACGGCCATAAATAAAAAAAAACAAATTTGAAAATAGAATAATGGAATATTGCAAAATAATTGGACAGATTGGTTTTATAGACATTTTCCACGCGCCTCTTGGGTATCCGTTTTATGCTCACTCTAAACTAGTTTGTTTTTTTCTTCTAAAAAAGTATAATTAACTATTTTGACACCAATAAAAACTTGTGGGAATCTTTATTTAGACGGAGTGTACAATTTATAACAACATTATGTATTTTTTACGGTTTTAAAAATATTATGTATATAAGATTTAGCGCATGTCATTCATAGAGCAATAAAAATTATTACTGCTGATTTGGCGAGTATTTGATAGTCTTTAGCTTCTTCTGTTTTGCTCAGCTTGCTTTTTCATTTTAATCTGTTTTAATTTTATCTGAAACAAAAAAAAAAGCATTATAATTTTAACTACGACTTATTACAACATTTCCTAATATTTTTAAAATGGTCTTTTAAATCCTCAATAAAATGACTACATGGTGTGAATAAATGAATAAAAAGCACAGGAACAAAAATGTCCTTAAACAGAGAACACATATTTTTTTATAATATTTTTAAGGAAATAAAAAAGCTTGTAAGAATACCGCCAACAATCCACTATGGCATAAGTTAGTGAGCTGACCTCGGGGAACTAAAAAACCAAACATGCATTGCGAACTTTACCATTATGTGAGGTGGGTTGCTTTAGAATGAATCATAATATAAAATATAACTCTAACATTAACTAAAAGAATAAAGGTAATCGTGAATATTTAACATGAATAAAAAAATAAGCATAACAAATACTCGCTATTTCTGCTAATTCGCTCCTATGCGTTGTAACCAGGCGCGGTCCTAGAGGGGGGTCACAGGGGACATGATACCCCCAAAACCATGCGTGTCATATACAAAATGACAAAGTTAAATATTCGGATAGAACATGTCAAATTCTCCAATTTTCAAAATCCACAGAAACATAGCTGTACTATAAAGTCTAGCATTTTATTTATGACCTCCCGAAAACGAGTGACCCTCCCCAAAATTTCGTGCTGCGACCGCGCCTGGTTGTAACAAGCCGCATGGACTATTTTTCAATAAATGAACAAGTTAATGCAAAAAGCTTAGTTATTTTTCTAAACACCTTGTTTAAAAATTCAAATATATCGTCGCGTCGTTTTTTATCTTGCTTTTATTTAATTGGTTAAAAAAACACTCTAATGTTACTTTAGTTCCTCCTTTATGTCATGCGGTTTCCACTAATCAATTCTAAACCGTCTAATAGTCCGTATAAAGTCCAGTGGATTCAATTAGTCCACAAACGATGGACATTTCCCTCATTTGTGGTTTTGGTCATGACAGAATATTTTATAGCCAATGACTATTCTATAAACGAGCTATAAAAATCGCTTTTGTTGTATAGGACAATCAAAATACGTAATATGTGAAAAAACCAGCTGTCTAGCTATCGCGATTCTTGAGACATAGCTTGGTGATGTGGTGATAGACGGACGGACAGACAGCGAAGTCTTAGTAATAAGGTTCCGCTTTTACCCCTGGGGTATGGACCCCAAAAAAGAAGATAAGAAGTAAGGAAAAGGACTGGCGATGTAAACTTCCGACTTACCGATTCACCATTTGAACGCAGCTAGTCTCTGCTTTTTTCAGATTTTCTGTAAGAGTGTAGTACGAACTTCCCCGGTTGAGATGTACCGTACACGAACTATAGTCCAACGATTATAGGCTCTGCTGCTGATATAACTTTATCTTCAACTTACTATAGATACTTAAATATATTAATATAAAATCTATAGGATGTAAAATACCTCACCATAGGTTGATTAAACTATGTCAAGAACCTTCATAGCTGAGATATAAACAGACGTATTAAATTACATTGTAATTTAACCTAAAACAGATAGAACATATTGTTTCTCAATATTTACGCACAATACCGAAATTACCGTCAATATTTTGTATTTTGCAAGCAATTTTCATCCCTATTACAATGTGTTAGGTGTTATTATTGTATGTAAGTGCTTTGGCTAATAAATCCGAGTGCGTTTTACCAATTTGATATAAGATAAACAGCAAATATTGAAGCACGTAATATACTCCTAAGAAGCTGTGTAAAGATTTAACGGAATTATTATATTGACTTAGACTACTTAAGCTGCTTTGCATAGCTGGAGGTGCGTTTTAGATAGCAGATTATAGAGGTAATATAATTATTTAAGTTTGGTTTTGATGGGGATATATTATGAGAGATTATAAAACGCTATAGCGTATATTTTTCATATACCAAACGACACCAAAACTGTTATGATGTTTGTATTGATGTTATGAGAACTTAATCATAGGTAGAAAAGATTTTACCTAGCATTTTTCCCGGACTTAGCCAGGGTCGGCTTTATTCTTGCCTAAGTTTTGATAGGTTACTGATTTTTTTCTTGGTAAACGTAGTGTAGGACGCCCTCCGGCCCGCTGGATTTGCCGCAAGATTGCCGGAGCAGGCTGGATGAGGGTTGCGGAAGATCGGGATGTTTGCCGCAAACTTGGGGAGGCCTATGTCCAGCAGTGGACTGCTATTGGCTGACGGCGACGACGACGACAACGACTGAGCGATTTTACGCAGAGCGATTATTGTCTGACCTCCGCAACTCAGAGAACAAGCCAGTAACCATTTAGACTAGAATATTACCTACTATGAGTAACGATCGTTATCTGGTGTTTTTGATAATAACCGTGACCGACGGCTTTACGTGCTCTCCGAGGCACGGTGGGTAAACTCACAAGGACCAGACCTAGAAACGAATATTTATATAAATACAAAAGTTTTTAGTAATTCGTTGACCATTGTTGATTTTTAATATTCATAGATATAAATTCACTTGCAAAAAGTCTACACCAACAACAGTCTACAAAAGCAACTTCCTAGCGCTCCCTCCTATAAATGTACAATATTGTGCACAAGATGCACTTTTTCACGTGGTACAAACAAACTCTTTTATGTCGTAGTAAATCTTTTGTACCAGTATAGGTACATATGAAAGTATGTATGTTCCAAATAAACTTGAGTTTTCCAATTAAAAAGTATCGTCCAATTTGACATGACATCCGATCCGGTCTTAAAGACCTCAAATATAAATAAGTACCTAGGTATACCATGCTATGTAACTTGCAATTGGTTATATATAAACGTGATTTACCATTACTTATCACTACACTTTTTTTTTTGACGCACGGTAAATCTTAATGGATACCCGACTCCTGGGGCGAATGTCGGGTTATATAAGATTGCACTCACTAAAAACCCCTGTGATGACCGCCACAGTACGGAAAGCGGAGAGGCTACGGAATCGCTAAAGCCTACACTTGTAATTTGTCAGAAATATTTCCTTCGCCATGTAGAAATATTCTAAGGACGGATTTTAAGAAATTCCATCCGTAAGGAAGATAAAAAGAAATACGTGTGTATTCAAAACGTACCTACGTGAGCCAAACCACGAGTAACTGGTAATTACAAATACTAGGAGTAATGCTCGATATAATCATTAATCTAACACATTTCCGTCGATTTATCTTAATGTAAAGAGCAAAAAATTGAACTGATTCGATGATATCATTCAAATAATTACGCTCAAATTAAAATATAATACCGTTTTATTGAAAGATTCATACAGATAAAGTCTAGTTTCCTCATATTCTATTAATAAGATTAATAATTATGAAACATTATATCCGCCATTTTACATGCAAAATCGATTCTATCATCGAATCGTTCTATTGTTTTTTTTAATCTGTCCCATTTACTTCGAGTGACAGATAACAAAGTTGCCCTTTAAAAAGAATTATTAAAAAATAAATATTTGTACAATCGAATATATAATGTATAATAAAAACATACATTTTGTCGGTTTGTTCGTCGTTTTCAAATCTCATGCCGCGTTTTGTTTCCGTTATTCATTTAATATTCCACTCAGGAAGTAGCGCTGTGGGAAAAAACATGTCTATCGCCGAGTGATAAAAATCGAGTGAGCATCATGATTTATACATCCTCAGCTTGTCACATGTAAGACCAATGTACTGAATCATCTCATTACCTAGCTCACCTTATGTTTTAATTATTTTATTTCATTTAGGATTTATGTTTTACAACCTAAGCTAATAACACATTATTTGCTGGAACATTTTAAATTCTTATAGTTGAGTGTTCCTATTAAGATTTCTTATAAGATTTTTTTTGAATGTCATAATGTTTCTTACTAGTTTTACTCATTATTTCTACTTAAAGATATTGTTTAAAATTGTGATATATAAAATCCTTACATCGGAAGAACGATAAAAACTTGTTCTTTTTAAATTCGTTAATATCTGCCAATATGTTACAAATTTATTGTATTACGAATAAGTTTAGTTACCTCTATAAATAGACATACATTTTTTTACCTTCTCCTTTCCTAATTTACCACCTAGTGTTAACCATTATTATCAGATGTTTATGATCTGAAACTTGCTCAACTCGCTTTCTAACCATGGGAAAAACAGTAACTGTTATCTACAAAGCCAAATCTGAACTCAAAAATACACATTGGTAATCAAAGTATTTGCTGACGGAAATTGAACGATAAAATTTCAATAATGTCGCTAAAGCTGTATTATATCGTTCTGTATATAAAATAGACAATTTATTTAAATTCGTTTGTGTTCAGAACCTTATAATTAATATACAGATATTAAGACTAATAAAACACTAATAAATAAATTAAATTGGAAACTTATGGAAATATACGAAAATTAGTATTCATCTAAATTAATACGTAATTAGGTAAAAAACTAGTATCAAGGATTACCTCAATGTCAGTAAGTCTTTGATTAATCAATATCCTTGTTTGATTTAATATCAAATAATAATATTCGATTATCGTGTTTACATTATTGCGTAATTTATTAATTATTTAAAATAATGCGAATTTAATCAACATATGAAAACCAGCTCGCCTAATCAAACGTCTACAAAAATCTTTATTTGCTCAAATACAAAAACACACTATATTTTATAATATATTGACTAAAATCTGGAAACTTTTAAACCCAACATAACAAAAATAATAGCACTTGTTGCATGACTTAGGTATTAATATTTTACTACAATATTAAGATTAATAAAAGCTAGACACTTCATAACATCAAAGTTTGCACAATAAAACACTTGCACATAAACGATAAAACTCAAACTTCACGCAAAAAATTAGCTTTCCGTAATCATTATACTATATTAAACCTGAGGTATGCGCATTACGATGCATTAAAGCATGGTCCTATATACAGGTCTGTCAACTCACAGGGTGGGGGTAGTATAGATAATAGTGAAAGACGTAGTGCGTCTTTCTGCCGCTTGGGG
>DVXP01001933.1:0-13737 GCA_018235645.1 Junonia grisea | reverse complement strand
AGATTAATCGGTTGACAGGAAGAGGGTGAAATTTGAATTACTAAATTTGACCCAAGAATAAATAATAAATAATAAAATAAAACAAACGGGGTGAGCTAAATAAAACCGTTTAAAAATGACACAACAATCACCTTATCTCTTTTCAAAACTTAACCAGCATATCTTATTAAAGTGATTCTGTTATTTTTTACAAGTTTCTCCAATCCAATTATAATTACTAATAATCGCAATCATACTTAATATTAATATCTACTATTTTAGAGGCATAAATATAATATAAGAAAATTGACCATTTTAAATACAAAGAGATTACTTGAACAAATTCGTAGTGTTAACATTTTTCTTCGGTTTTCATTAAGAGCTAGTTCTGTTTAAATTGTTATATGTACAATAAAAAAACTACAAGCTTATTTTGTTATAAGTAGTAGATAGTTTAGGGAATTGAAATAATGTTAGCGTTGGTAAATAAAAAATGTTTGCCGCATCGACCTCGCTCGTTTACAGCACGCAAAAGCACAACTTAAACTACACGCTATTATTTTAAGAGCAATTTTACAGAAAACTAAGTCACTTTACTATGTTTAAATTACGTGCTTATAATAATTTTATAAATTATAACATTTCATATTCAACCGAATATGAAATAAGTTCGATAATTATATAATTTTTGTATGATTTAAGGGCTGTTGAAAATGATACTAACAGAATCAATTTAGTTATGTGTATGTCTGAAAAGCCTAAAATTAATCGAAAGGCACAATCGCTGCATTCTAAAGTCAGGGTAGAGTCGTAAAAGGAAACAGGGTTCATGATACGTAATATAATTTTAATTGGTTAAAATTTTTAAGTTTCAATTAAATCTAAAATAAGTTAATTAGACTTATCAAACTTGATTGTCACTAGGATGATAAAATAGATGAATGAGTTAGGCATCAAACAAAACTAGCGGCCTATGATTGATCTTAGGCTATGAAAGCCTATTTACTTGTAGTAAATGCATACTTTTTAAAATTTTAATCTGACAGCTTGACAACTTTTGAATTTTAGTTCTAAGATTACGAAACAATTTACTAGATAATAAAACGGCGCATTGATTAAATTAATTAAATCCTAACAGAAACTAATACGTAAAGTGATACGTCACAGTAGTTTTCTACTCAGAAACATATTTTTTTCGCTCCTCTAAAAAGTTGAAATTTTTATTTCGAGTGGAGTGGAATAACACGTTACGAAGTTATCTACCACGTGTTTAATGACAAAAGGGTACTAATAAGAACTCCCGAAGGTTAGTAAGAATTATATTCTTGTGTTGGGAGAACGAATAAAGCGACATTGGGCCGTGTTTATGTCAGCTTTCCATTATCCGAGCTTGCGCGTAGACTATGAATAGAGACGAATAAAATGTTTTTTTTCTAACTGAACAACGCAAAGAATGGTAATGCTTTGTATTCACTATTTAGATCAAATGCGATTTTACTAAATGAGTACCTCTTTGAGTTTTTTATCCTTTGGCTTAGTCATTGGGCTCGTAAAGTCGTACAATCAAATCTTAAAAAACTTCTTTATACGTGCCTGCTGTTTGAATGAAAATATTATTCTCATTTATTTCATAGTGCGAGCATCATATTCGATAGGTCGTTTAAAAATTGTACAAGTGTCTAAAATAATTAACTGATTGAGGATCCGGTTCCAAAATATTGAACTACAAAACAGTAATATTTTAAAGTCTAGTAGGTGCGCTACACTAAACTAGTGCTTCTAGAAATTAATGATATATTGTAATTAATTACAAAGGAATATTGTTACAGTAGGTTTTTGTACATACTTAGCAAGTAACGATCGACCGAATAATGGATGATTTTGTTCAATTTTTTTTTTTGAAAAAATATTTTACTTACTTAGACTATGTTAATTAAATAAAATAGGTTCATATCACATTCGTACCTCGTTTTATTAAAGTGCTTATATTATGATGGACAACTGCGAAACTCTACATTGGGGAGTCCCGCCAAGCACTTGACCGATTTTTAAATTTAAAGCGAACATTTTTGTCAATGGACCACTAATTGCCACTAAGTCATTTTTGCTATAATTTTACTTACAATTAGTGGAAAAATGTTTTATATGAAAATTGACCAAAGCGCAGTACTTTTAAGAAATAGCGAAAATTAAGTATAAAAATAAAAAAGAATAAAATATATGATAATGACTAAGAGTAAATAATAAATAAGTAAAAATAATCTTTTTACTCTAAAACATTTTGAAGTCGGTGCCAAGCAGGCAATATATAATATTAAATCGGTGCCTAGTAATATTTACGACCTGGCACCGACTTTTACCTTTGAAGTTAGTTTATTTTTTGTTAAAAAGTTATTATTTTATAGTTTCAAGTTATAATTGATTAATTAGTTAATTAATTCATAAAAAAATCGAATTAAAACTAAAAAAATCTGGTGACCATTTCTGGTCTTCATCATCAGTTCCACTTCATCAAATACTACTTTTCGTGAGCAAATAACCGAGTTAATTTGAAAAAAATCGAAATCGCAATAAGTGTACCTACAATTATTGAGAAGTTCCCTGGATTTCTTCAGGATCCCATTATCAGATTCTGATATCATTGCAATGGGACTACATGGGGGGTATACCCTTTCAAACAAAAGAAGAATTGTTAAAATCGGCCCCGCCGTCTCCGAGTACTCTGTGTACATACATAAAAAAATACCGACCAAATTGATAACATGAACCTCCTTTTTGAAGTCGGTTAAAAAAACTTCATTTTACGAAGTCGACTGTTAGTAATCAGTCATGTATAATGCCAAAGCGCTCGTGCCAAAAATGGAATATGATTTGCTCGTCGTTAGGAATGAAAAAGCCCCGAATTTGTACGCTCATCAGTTCACCGGAACAAAAAATTTAAAATTGCAAAAAAAACATATTATTATTATCAATCTTTACATAAGTTTTATAATGATATTACCTAAGAGGGCTGTAATGAACATTAAAGTTGCTGTATATTTTACCAAAGATAACCGAGTTAATATTTTTGGTATGATCAAAAACATTGCTAGCTACAAAATGGTTACATTGTTAAAAGTATAGGTATTGATTGGCACTTATTTCTTAGGTATTTATAATTGATATAGGAAAAAGGTATGTACGTACAACTGTACATAGACTGAAAAGATTATTAAACATGTGATTTTAAGTATCCTTATGTTTTACCATTATTAATTAAGGCTTAAGAAAAAAGTTTTAAAAATTTCTTGAAATGAGTTTCTGTTCAATTTTGTCGGTTTAACTCGAAAAGGTTTAATACTTAGATTTTAGGTGCACATGTTACTTTATAACATATTATTACGAAAAAATAGTATGTAGTTAAAATGCATAGCATATTTTTTTTATGTTATGAATTATTAGTAGGTACACTTTTATCTGCGTGTTTTTTTGTATATTATGTAATCATTTCTTATGCGTCCTTTTTTAATCGAAAAAACTTGAATCAACAAAAGCTAAAAGTTATAAAGGCAAACGTTTATTGATTCGATTTTTATTGCTCCAATTTGATTAAAAGTCGGTTCAGTTCAAATCGCATGAAATTTAGCAATCGAACGACTGAGAACATTCTATTGAACCCGCTATAAGTCATTACATTCAGAAATTAATATCAGACATGCCAATTCATTGGTTGGACGATATTGAGACAATTATCCAAGAATCGGAAACGAGCAAATAAATTAGATTTTCTATTTAATATTTAATTGAATCGGGCGTTTTTTTTTTTGTGGAATTTCATGATAACTTATTACGAAGTTATTTTGCTATAATATACGAAAAGAATATAAATCTTTGTGGTATGCAGCACGCCTCTACATAATGCCTCTACAAGAGTCACCTGAGAAATCTTCGCAACTGACTTTTTGTAAAAGTACAACTATGATGTTGTAGAGACAGATTATAGCAAAACAATTTTGTGATTAGCTTTCTATAAGGTTTTATCGTGTTATGGCAACCCAATAAAGAGGATGACAATAATATCTTAGTTATACTAAAATGGCCACTATTATCACCTTACTATTTACAATGAGAAAGCCTGAATATGAAAAATATTTTATAAGCCGCGTGCGAATTTATTTATTTTATTACTAACAGTTCATAAATTATATTTAACGGTAGCTATAAGGTTCAATTTACAATCCAGCATGCTGGTCAGTCTTAATAATCTAAAATATAGGATTAGAAAATAGGCCCTCGTTAGCAGATGAGGATATATTTTTTTATCTCAAATCTTAGACTGTAATGACAATTTAAGTCGACATCGCCTAACACAAATAGTGGACACTACACAATTTTAAATATGATTATATTAGATATCTAGACATTACACTGGCTTGTATTTTGAAATAGTAAACGTTTATCTTCATTATTAGGTTACACGTCTCGAAAAAAATACTATAAACAAATTCCTTAGCTAAAAAGTTAAATATGAATGTGTTGAATGAACCTTTCATAAAAATATTTCTATAAACAGATAAATAATGAACAGAACAATAAGTGTTAATATTTGGAACACGTTTTAAATTGAATTCTTTTGTTTCAGGCCGCTTGGGATTGGTTGATTCTGATACTGGTCATCTACACTGCAATATTTACGCCTTATGTGGCCGCGTTTCAATTGAACGAACCGGATTTCGACAAACGATCGCGCGGTTTTGGCCAGGACCCAATCGTTGTTATTGATATGATAGGTAAATTTTAATATTCGTTATATATTATGTAAGTGGCACAATGTTCAATCACGTAACGTAGCTACTAAAAAAGTTAAGTAGCTAGGAAGCACTATTATACAATACGTTAGCCCCAAAAATGTTATGTAACGTTTTTAGTAATTCTCTTTGTAATGTGAATAAAAGTTTTCAATTATGAAACAAATACTACGAGACCAATGCTGATTATGTAATGCAGATGTTTTAAAAATGTCTTGTTCTGTTTCCAGTGGACGTAACTTTCATAATAGACATCCTAATCAATTTCCGCACAACGTACGTGAACGCCGCTGACGAAGTGGAATCCGACCCCGCCAAGATCGCCCTGCACTACCTGCGAGGATGGTTCGTCATCGACCTCGTCGCGGCCATCCCCTTCGACTTACTCCTCTTCGGCACCGACACCGACGAAGTGAGCTGCCTTTACCTCGCACCCACTCACCGACTCCTAATTTCATATCACATGAACACATGACTAAAATAGTGATAGAATCTAAAACAAATGCCTGATTTAGAGGCTAATAGCCACCAGACGATCAATTGTCCGAAAATCAATCTATCTCAGAAACATAACATCCGAACCATAACCTATCCCATATCGACTCCGAGACTTGACACAGCCAGTAGAACGTTGCGATAAAAGTTTAATTTAAAAGAAAAAACTTAGGCATACATACCTTTTATGTAAGATTAAAATCGCGGAACACGATTCACTCTGTTAAGAGAATGATAAAATGGGTCGTTAGAAAAGTAGGTCGAGTTGTATTTTCACGAAGATTACTTAAAGGGAAAGAAATAAATCAGAACGCCTACCAACTATAATATTTTAAATGAACGAAGCTTCCAATATTACTTTCGGACAAATGAAGCTCTGGATAAATTCTTAGCAATTCACGTACTGTAGTGGAATGCAGTTAACGCAGCTGTCACTCTTGAATATTACGACACGATCCTACTAAACGATATATGCCGATCACAAAGCCCCACATTACGATCTGTTCTGAACCAATTGGCTGATTATATTTATTTAAGGAATAAGATTATTACCGTCATTATACTGTCACTCTGTATTATTTTTTTCTAACTGATGTTTATTATTTCAAAATTATTTTATTTTGTATAAGTATAATTTATTACGAGATATGATGTATTAGTCGTAGGCTGTTTTAACTGATGATCCGAGTGAAAGTCATTTGTTTAGTTAGATGTAAAGTCGGTATGGATAACCCAAGGTGGGTGCGTACTGAATTTGTAATAACGTTTCTTGTTACAGCAGGGGCTGGAAAGTGATGAGGTATACCATCTTTGTGAACTATTTTTATGTTGCTGCCACTCTATTTTCTTACATTTTAGTTTTATACTTTAAAATTAATTTCCACTAGCCATTTTAAATCCACTAAGCGAATGCGTTAATGGAAGATGAGGACGCTTCCCATAAGCAAAGTTGTTTTTGAATTTTACACAGCGCCAAATCTATGAAGTGCTCACTCGCTAAATCACGAGCTTCGCCACCTACGATTCAAATATAAACAAATGGGGCGAATACTAGATTACTATCCAAATATGAGATCCGCATTAATATTTGATAGTAGCCACAGCTTTTGCTCTACCTCTAGTGCATAAAGGCAAAATAGACTTTGAAAATTTTACTCAGATTTTGTTTTATGCAAGGTAGCTTGATAAATATTATATAGCATTGAGTATTGACAAGTTTCGTTTGTTTCCTGCAGAGGCGTAGAACGCAACTAGAGCCAAGGTAATCAAGGCCTTCATCTTTGCTAGCATGAATAATACCCTCTTTTAATATGCAATTTTACACTTTATTCTTACGTAAAGTGAAGTTGAAGTGACGGGATTCGTTTTACATGTTATCAACGAATAACTATTGACTACGAACTTAAAGCAAAGTTTTTTTAAATAATAACAACGTCGAAAAATCCCGATTGTTTTGTTTGGAATTCAGCTGTGAAAATAGTTCATATAAATCAAATAAAAATATCAAACAATTTCACTGGTTTATGTGACTTTGTACAAAATGTATAAATCATATAAATTAACAATAAATAAATAAAATAATTGAAAAGAAGGCCATAATAAAGCTTAAATCCTGCAGTAGCAAAACCCCATATTGTAATCACTTTTAATTTAGGCAAAACATTATCATGAGCTTAATTCCTAGTTAAAGTGCAAGTCACGAAGTGCACAGAGCTTGGTAGTAAATACGCTCACACTTCCCAGACGACTATTATTTGTAAAAAATGCATTTTCACAACATAACAAAGCACTAAATAATATGTATCGAATACATATTGCATTCATGTGGCACCCACCTCTGTGGCATAACATAGGGAATTTTGTTAAAACTTTTTATAATTTCCTTCCAATTTATTTTGTATTTATTTCATTAATGTTATACAATTTTTATTTGTATCGTATTATTTTACGATTAGGATTATATGATTATATATTTTATTTTATCCAAATAAATTGTTAAAAACCTTGTTCATTTTTATTTTTTACTCCGTTCCGTTAGAAAAGGTTAAGCCATTATAGTATTGAGAGCTAATGTATAAAGTAATACTGAGATATGAGTAAAGTTCCCCCATGTAGAGGTTATAGTTCATAGGTAAGTTACGGATAAACTACGCGTTTATCATGTATGTACTATAGCGTAGTTTTGACCCTCTCATGAGCTGTGAACCTACACGTTTCGTCATTATGCACTGTATCAATAACACATATATTATATTGTATTTATGCGCATAGTTTTAAGATAATCATATTATTTAACGCCGTCACGAATGATACGCCTATGTAATTTAGGTAGTAATAATTATGTCCTCGATTGAAATTAGGCTAGAAAAATCGATAAGAATTTATAGCATAATGCCTTGGTAAATTATTAGTTTAGTAATTACGAAAGTATCGACGATATATTTAAGTTGAATGTATCAAAATATACTTAATTAGAGTTTATACAATTTTTATGCACCGCAACCTAAACGAAGCTGATTTATAGTTTGAAACAATGCTTGTAACTGCAATACCTGTATGGCTGAGCCCGGAAGATGCTCGTATCGTGTATCCATAGACAAATTTCCGCTTGATTCGAGTGAATATCGCTGTGAAGCCTCATTAATGCTACTTAGTAATACGCGAACGTTCATATAATGCTTGGGTTCTCGGTATGCGGCTAAGGAAATTGCTTCTAGTGACTGTCGAATAGCTTTCTTTAGTATGCTATATATGTTTGCAGACGACCACCCTCATCGGTCTGCTGAAAACAGCGCGCTTGTTGCGACTGGTTCGCGTGGCGCGTAAAATCGACAGATACTCCGAATATGGTACTGCCGTCCTCCTTCTTCTTATGGCTACGTTTGTGCTTATTGCGCACTGGCTCGCCTGTCTATGGTAAGAGCGGCAATCTTTGAAGGCGAAATATTTATAAAGGTTCAGATCGTTCTACATTTAATACTTTTATTAGGTATGCGATCGGGAGTTGGGAAAGACCTCAGCTTCATGCCCCTATTGGTTGGTTGGATGCCCTCGCTAATGATGTTCAAGCTTCGTACGATAACTCCACGGGTCCATCGATGAGGTGCAACAGATTTTAAAATGGACTAATATATTTAATTACGTGCAAAGTTTTCATATATTTACGATACATTTTATTTTCAGATCTCGCTATATCACAGCTTTATATTTTACTTGTACTTCACTAACAAGCGTGGGCTTCGGCAATGTGGCTCCTAACACAGATATGGAAAAGGGATTCACGATATTCGTCATGCTTGTTGGCTGTACGTTTTTGTTATACAATATATTAAACATTTTCATAATAATTAATTTTTGCAATCCAAATGAAAATTTAGAAACAGTCGATTTACTTGAATTACAAAGTTTTAAGCTTAAACAATTGTTAATAACTTTTATGTAATTTATTCGGTCTAATACACGTTAATTAGTTTCACATAAAATTTACAGCTCTAATGTACGCTAGTATTTTCGGTAACGTATCTGCCATAATCCAAAGGCTTTATTCGGGGACGGCCAGGTATCACACTCAGATACTGAGAGTGCGAGAGTTCATTAGATTTCATCAGGTATGGAAGCTATTTCACTTATATTAATAAAATCAATAATATTACCATATTTACCGGTAATATTATCTTACTTTACAGATCACTAATCCATTAAGACAAAGACTGGAAGAATACTTTCAACATGCGTGGAGTTATACTAACGGGATCGATACTTCAAGTGTTTTGAAAGGATTCCCAGAATGCTTACAAGCCGACATTTGTCTTCATTTGAATAGAAATTTATTAGCTAATTGCGCCGCTTTTGATGGTGCTAGCCCTGGTTGCTTGAGGTAAAAACTTAAAAATCTATTTAGTATTTATTATAACAAGATTCGTTTTTTCGTCCGTTTTAAACTTCAGTCCTTTATTTGGTCATAAATTTAAAGATTATCACATTAAACAAACAAATAATCGAATTTATTGGCTTTTACAAGCGTACTTTATTATAGATTTGTAAGCATATTGATAGAATCAACTTTAAAAAAAAATATTTATTTTTTCAGGGCGCTTTCTCTAAGATTTAAGACGACGCACGCTCCTCCTGGAGAAACTTTAGTTCATCGTGGAGATGTTCTAACATCTTTGTATTTCATCTCTAGAGGCTCAATAGAAATTTTAAAGGATGATATTGTAATGGCAATATTAGGTGATTACCTATTACATAACTTATTAAAATATATATTAATTTTGTGAATATAGTCAATAGTGACGTAAAACTTGAAAATAATAATTAAATCGATAATAATAATAAGCTTATTGGATTTTTGTTTAAAATGCGATACTATGAATAATTCGATGCTAATACGCTTATTTCTTGTCATGATGATATGTAAAAAAATTAAGCCACTTTTAATGTTACAAAACATTATTATAGACCTAGACATACCAACCATTTTTTGTAATGTTACTTAGGACGTTATTGCGCACACGGCCTCAATTATTTATCCTTATCACATATCCGTTCATTATTTAATCTTTATGATCATTCATTTGAATCGTTTTAAATATCTTATCGTTGTGCTGATTAAGATACTAAGCGGTGTTATTCTGAAATAGGCAAGGACGATATATTTGGCGAGAACCCTTGCATACATACTACGGTGGGCCGCAGCAACTGCAGGGTCCGCGCGCTGACCTACTGTGACCTCCACCGCGTGCACAGGGACGACCTCCTGGACGTGCTCGACTTCTACCCAGAGTTCCGCGCCTCCTTCGTCAACAACCTCGAAATTACCTACAACATGCGAGACGTTAATATTCCTTTTTATGTCACTCTTAATATATCTTAAGTCATAGCATAATATGATAATCATGTAAATAATAACATTTAGTTTGAATTATTATGTAATCTTTACTACCTTTAGAACAAATATTGAATTCGAGGGCAGTCCTGGCTTATCACATACACATGATAATTGTCGTTATTGTAAGTAGGATTTTTTTTTCACCCTAAATAATTAAGCGGGACAAGTCATTGAACATTTAAGCTGGAATCTGGGGTTGTAAAGGTCAGACAGTAATCGCCTTATTCAATATCTAGTCTAGAATAATAGATATGGTAGAAATAATACTATTAAATATTCACCCAAATTTCATACATTCTAATTAACTATCGAATCATTATATCCAAAAACTCCGATGTTCATATTTGAACATATCAAATAGAAGAAATCGAAATATTCGACGTGAAAGTTGGACCATTTTTCCACATATAGTATTAAGTTTCACAAAAAAAAAATCTAAAAATCTACTTTACAAGTCAAAAAAATAAAGTTCATGACGTTCAAAAACTTATTATCATAACGTTTTACTAATACTTACTGTTACTATTCAGGAAGAGCTAGGTGGCATCGAGCCTCGACGACGTATGCGGTATGAGAACCCTTGCGACGCGAGGCTACTTCGCGAAGCGTACGCGCGCACCACGCGGCGCCCCCACACGGAAACCTTCGCAGACAAGGTGGTGCGTGCTTCGCGCTCTTCTGTGCACCATACATGTTAACTTGCACCAACTTGCCAGGCGGCAATTGCTGGGCAAAGGTCTCTTCTAATTAGGAGACCTAACTATTGGATCACAATTGGCTTTGGCACATTATGATGTCTTGTGAAGCGTTAAATGTGTTATCACCTCGAATACTATTTTGGCGTTTGAAAATGTTTGATATGCTTCAAAAATTACTGTCCCAAATTTTTATTTCAGTGAAATATTTATAACGGTCTAACATATATGTTGCACATAATAAGGCTTTATTGAATTGAATCTTTCAAGTTTCAGAAATACGTTATCCATCTGTAACTTCTTCGTCGCTTATCTTTAACAGTTTTTAATTTACTAGAGGTAGTCACTTCAGTACAGCCTTCTTTGCATTAGGTTTGATATTAACATGTGTACTTAATTGTTTTTTTTATTATAGAAGTCTTTATTTTCAGGATTCCCAGTGTAGCGACGAGGACACGGAATCACCGCCAAGCCGAGGCATTTTAGAATTCTCGGCAGATAAGGCGGGGCAAGATGTCACGCCTTTAAACTTTAACTTTAGTAAACAGCGGTCAACCACGCTTAATTCAATAACAGGTAATTTAGAACAATATGCCATTGGAATGTAGTAATAAGTATTTACAAAATATTAATTTATTCTAACACGCCAAGCACGATCTTGCTGGAAAACAGCCTATTGTAACTTTTTTTTATTGATTAAAAACTACCGGTCGTGCTTGGTGTTAAATAATTTACCTATAATGTTACTATTATTATAGAGTAGATGCACATAGAAATATGGAACGATGTGCAAGTCCCTTTTAAATATTAAAAAATCCTTTATGAACCTACGTATAACTATTTTTATTGAAACCATTCTGGTATTGACATGACTAATCATCTAATAATTCATATTATTTATTATATTCGTATTCTAGTTTGAAAAGAGATTGCAATAGCAATGGTTTTTAAATTAACATCACTCTTAGCTGTTATGATTTGTTTATTTTTGTCTCTACAAGAATGGTACATACAAGTTCTAAGCTCGTTTTTTCCTTCTTAGGTAGCCCTATTATTACATACAACTTACGTTATACATTGAGCCTTTCGATTGGAGATATAAATGAAGATAATATTTTATATAAATATTTTGCTCCTCTAACATACGATCATACAAATCATTATTTTAATTATTTTTTACGAACTTATAGATAGGATGAACATGATGAAAGTTTATAATATCTTGATTTAATTCGAGGCAGCATGTACTACGCTTGGTCCCACATTTCTCCTATTCGATCGTTAAGGGTGGTGCGGGAACGTGGAATGGATAACACTGGCATATTTTTTTTTCGAAATTATTCCGTCCTTCGTTACGTGATTAATTAAATATTTAGTTCGTGTAATATGCGATATGCCCACGTTCCTCCGTCGCCCGCTCTGAGCGCGGCCCTTGTGTGCAGGCATGCTAGCGCAACTAAAACGGAGCTTCCCAGACCTCTACCACCATAAAACCCACCAGCCGCTGCACAACAAATACTGTAAGTATGCATACAATCTTTAGTTGCATGTCTCTAAATAAATTCAATTGCGTTATTTTACATTATAAAAATAAAAATTTGTTTATTAAAAAATTTAAAGGTAAAACCATTATTCCATTTTATAATATGATAAAATACAGATATATAATCAACTATTTTATAAAATAATAAATATTAATTAATTTAAAATTAAAATGAAATCAATCGTAGCATACAACTTCTGTTTAAATATTGTTCGTTAAACACGCACGGAATTGGTCCTCTGTGCATCCATATCCGCTATTCCTGTTTTCTAGTCTACAATTTGTAGCCTTGAATCTAAAGAAAAAATCATTAATCGATTTCAGCTCAATCGACGCCTCAGACGTACAGAGGAAGAGCTGCGGTGCGCCGGCAATCGTCAGTTGGCCCTCTAAATGACACGTCGCCGCTAACGGGCGGCATGGCGGCGGGCGAGGCGGCGGTCAGCACGCCCGCGCACAGCGCCACGCTGCCCGTCTCCAGCCTCAGCACCAACCCCAGCTCGTACTACACCAACGCGTCCCCCAGCCCGCCGGCGCCCGCTCCCGTCCACGTCTCCTGCGACGATATCTTAGCGCCCAGCGCGCCGCAAGCCGTCGGCCGCACGTCTCGCTCTGCACCGCACTCTGCTGTCAATTTGCACCAGACGGGGAGACCGACTGCACTACCTTTCACCTCGGAGAGAGTGCAGAATGCCATGCAGGTAAATTAATATATTATTACTATATCAAGATTCATTACAAACATGAGTATCGTCTGAATTTAAATATTTATTTCCAATACAGGATGTTATATCACCCCAATATCAAAACGTCGGTGCGACGGCCACAGCCGCATCGGTGGCGACTATACTGACGAGGTTGGAAGAGCTCAGCAGGCGCGTCGCCGTGTTAGAAACGGGCCTCACTACAGACGTGCGGCGTATATTACAATTGTTGCAAGCTCGCGAGGCTCCGCATCATAATGCACAACCAGCGCACACACCTTCTCAACCCTTACCGAAATCCTCGCTATCCGTTCCTCAGACGAACGAGGTATACACACAAATTCTGTTATCATACCTTAATGACGATATGAATGTGAACTATCAATGACTCCATTTTTCATGTGTAGAATCAATGGGAGTGGAACTGGAACGGAGACCGGGAGCGCGGAGGGCGCGGCGGACGCGGCGAGCGCGCCGACCGCACGCCGGGAGTCCAGCGGTCGGCGTCGGAACCCCACGCGCCGGTGCCGCCGGCGCTGCCGCCGCCGCCACACTCGCACTCGTTCTACAGGTAGTGTGAGGCAGGCGAGACGAGCGCCCCCCGCTCCCGGCCATCGACGCGCTCGCTCGCAGAGTCCGCCTC
>DVXP01001932.1:0-13738 GCA_018235645.1 Junonia grisea | reverse complement strand
TTTATATTTCTATTTTGAATAAAATGATTTTGAATTTGAATTTACATACTTACTAAAATAAATGTGAAAGATAACTTTATCCACATTTACTCCTTTAACTTAAAACTATAATAGAAGCGGTACTATGTAATAATACTGACTCAATATACTTCTATACTTTTTTCTCCAAATTAAAATTCACTCAAGCAAAAATTCAGGTAGAAACTCGTTAGAGGATATGCAAAGTAAATCCTATAAGAAAAGTTCCTCGATCGTTACCGTTTGGAAAGGGTCGAGTAGAACACGTAAAAAATTAAAAAGATAAAGATGGAAAGAACAATATCTCAGAGTAAACAGCGAGCTAGTTAGCTGCGGACGCGCCGCCGGCGGAGAATTCACAGTTTTATATTTTTTGCGCTAAACGTTCTATTTTAAATAAATGTTAAGGAAGTTGTACCTAGTTGGGGTTGTTTTAATTTCGAGTTTGACCTTTTTTATAAAAGTATATGAATTTGTTTTGATATTTTCAGGGATATTAAAATGACGTTGTTCTTAATGCTGAGTTCTAGTTTAAAATTAATATAATGTTTTAATTTGTCACTAACTTTTGCGTACAGCTCCTTCCGCATGATCCATTGTCCTTCGTACATATTCTATCGTAATAAAAAAATAATTGGTTTAGCAGTAGGTGATGAAACCAGAGAGACAGGCAGTTACTTCCGCATTTATATTATTTGTAGTCATTCTTTTATACCACCTAATTTAAAATGATTATGTAACTAATTTTTAAACCAAAGTATAACCTATCCCTACGGTGGTTTTAACGTATGAAGGCCAAATAACATTTCCAAGAAGTAAACACACAAAGACCATCCAACCAAAACCTCCCACATCGAACGTTATGTAACCTCAAGTAATATTGTAAACAGAATGTTTTCAGGCCACATTGCCGGGGGGCAAGACGATAGGGCAAACGATCGGAGGTCTTAATTCTGACCGGATCTTACTGTTATTGCTGCCCGGACTACTGATAGTAGGATTGTGGGGCGCTGGATGTAGAGCGACTTGTATAGATAAACATTCCTATACTATATACATAACTAGCAGAACGCCCTTCGCACGGGTATACAACCTAACTTTTTGAAAATTTTTGAAAATAATATAGTCTATGTTCATCATGGATAGTGTAGCTTCGAAACAGTGAAAGAATTTTTCAAATCGGTCGAGTAGCTAGTCGGATCCTGTTCATTTTAAACAAATAAACAAACAATCAAAATTTATACCGTGGAAGAGCCATGCACCAATGGGCCGGCTCAACCGTAGTGATACCACGGCCTCACAGAAAACCGGCGTGAAATGACGCTTGCGTTGTGTTTCGCCGCGTGAGTGAGAGTACCGTATGCCCAATTCCCCACCCCTTCCCCATTAATTCCCCAACCATTCTCTCTCCATACCCCATAAAGGCCGGCAACGCATTTTGTAGCTCCTTTGGTGTTGCAAATGTCCATGGGCGACAGCGTTCACTTCCCATCAGGTAATCTGTCAGCTCGTTTACCGCCCTATGCCATAAAAAAAATCAAATCTTCCCTTTTGATTATATTAGTAATAATAGGTATACGTATATACTCTCTGGAAAAAAGAAAAAATCACATTCATACCCACAAATAAGTAAAATTAAAGTGAAATTTTCCTACAAGACGCATAATTATGAATTTTGAAATTTTACTTGTCACAAATCATAATTTCTGTTGTAATTGTTAAGCTACTAAATTTTAAACAAATAAATAACAAAACGTTATATTAAACTACAGGAGCAAAATGCAAACAAAATAAAATGTATTCCTATAGGTAGACACAGATATAGTTAGACTTCAGCCCTGCAGCGGAGTTGTCTCAGCTTAGCCCGAAGCCGTTCTATCTGCTATGCGAATGTGGCTCAAAGGCTATTATTTTCGTATCTAGTCTGCGATCGGTATAGCGTATAGGTAATACAACAAGTTTGTTTAATACTAAAGCTTTTGCAATGGTAAGTTAAGTTCGGAATATTTTTTGGTAAAATTTATTACAATAATTCAGAAGGGAGTAATAAGACATTTACTGTTTATTATGCATCCCTTTGTTTCAACTCCTCCAATAATATAGCCCCATATCTGAGTTTATTCAAAATAGTCCCATTAAAAGTAATTTAAATTGACTAAAACTAGGTAAATTTCATTATTTCAAAACTACCAAACCTTTTATCAGACATTATTTTTCACTAAATTTAATACAAATAGCCACTTTGTTATCAATCCAACAGTGCTATATCACGTTATACGAGGTAAACTTTAGTCCAGTAGTAGTGTTTCCATGTCTCAGCTTAACCCGAGGCTGTTCCATCTGTTATGTGAATGTGGCTTTGAACGATCACGTCGCGTATAACACAATAAATATGTTTAATTCTAAAGCTTTTGAAATGGAAAGTTTAGTTCGCATTTTTTTTGGTAAAATTTATTTCTATAATTCAGAAAGGAGTAATATCACAATTATTGTTCGTTATGCATCGCTTTATTCCAACACTCCTAATATATAATCTCATCCGTTACTAGACAACCAACGAACCACTTATTCAAAGTAGCTCCAATAACGGTACATTGGATTACTTAAAACTATCTTTAATAATTTTAAAATTAGTAAACTTTTTATCAGACATTAATTTTCAATAAATACAACACATATAGCCATTGTTAACAATCCAGTAGTGCTATACCTATCACGATATACGTGGACTGTAGTTTACATGTCTCAGCTTAGCCCGAGGCCGTTCTATCTGTTATGTGGCTCAAAACGATCACTTCGACTATTATTTTCGTATCTTGTCTGCTATCCTTATTATTAGAATATCTATGTTTTTCGTATAATATACTATGTAAGTTTTGATACTAAGGTTATTGGAACTCATACTTAAATTCGAAATTAATTTAAAAAAAATGTCTGCATTCAAGTAATCTTAATTTTTAATCTTAACGTTTATTGTAAATAACAATAATATCTAAGCCAAAAGATAACTCAAAACCGTAACAGGAAATATTACAATATATATATATATATATATATATAATGTGCATACGTCATCGAAAACGTAGCTTTTATCTGTTTCAAATTACACGCCACGGTTCAAATCGATTGATGCCTTGAGGCGTGAACAACGCTCAAACGAATACATATTTCAAATGTTCAAAGAGATATATCGCGAAATAATGTTATGAATTTACGTATTATAATATTTCGAAACATTAGGTATATAAACGCTATACATACTCATTAAGATCTTCAGATCTTGTGTCGGGGGTCGAGAACACCACACACAATCACAAACACCCAGACCACGACAGATGTCCATATGATCAATATAGATGTCTGTCATGAACGGGGATCGAACCCGCGACCGTTACCGTCAGTCAGTTGTCACCTCTGCGCCAATACTGTCGTCAAAATCAAAACCAAAAAAGGTATATCTTACCAAATAAGCGTTGGTAAAGAGCCACGATGGATTTAGTATTAACAGTTTCTTAATGGTATTACATACATACATACATACATTCATATATAAATATATATACATACGTATATGTATGTGTTACCCGTACCGAAGTAAATGTAATAACAAGCGTACGTAGCGCGTACATCGGTCACACGACGCCGCAACAATTCTCCATATCGTTGATAGCATTCGTATAAATCCAATATGTGTGAAACGTGCGTAATTTACCGGATACGAGACTGGAACGGCGGCACGTACACAACGTAGCCTTATCCGCACATTACCCTGCACTGATCGGCGTTACCCCATGCTGACCGGCGTTACCCCCGTGTTTCCGCGCGTTACCCCCGTGTAACCGCGCGTTACTGCCACGTTACTACTGCGTTTCCCGCTTTATGTCGCTCGTAAAGGCCTCTATTACACTGCGATCGCCGACCGATATTACTCGTCCCAATTCGTTCCCGCATTACACTTTTATTTCCCACGGATTTTATTCACCTGTGTACAGCGCTATAAATTACATGAATAATATACGCGTCGATTCCGCGATTGTGCGCTAACTACGCCTATAATAAATTCGCCTTTATTGCAGCCCATATTTTATTCTCCAGTGATCGTTCTGACACAACTATGCTATTCGGAATGTCATTTCTTTGTGTTTGATCGCTTCTATAGCTGTTGGAGTTATTGTGTATTAATAATCGTGAGGGTGAATTTATGTGATGTAAAAGTTCGTATAAGTAGTAGTTATAATAACAAACGAGTAAGTAAAATAAAAGTTAGGCATTCGTTCTTTACGCGATAAAAACTTATCATAAAGTACAACTAAGTTTTTACTGAACTACTAAAAACTTTGCTTCTTTACGAGTCTCCTTCGTAACTACGTAGAAGAATAACCCCGCAATAAAAACTGTAAAGTGGAAAAAATAATTATCAAGTCGCGGAGGCTTTACGACGCATGACGAGGCCGAGAGAGCTTAAATAGACACTCTTCACTCTTTATGATATGGTCGCGATAGACTCGAGTTTTAATACGATGACGAAGCATTAAACAAGCGGGCACATAATGGGGATAAAGAAAATTGATGTGTTACATAATTTTGGTTTACGACAGTGTCGCGAGCCAAATTGCTTTTCCGGCACGATATCTTAGCATCGGGCTCGTTAGGCCCTTTTCTCACTATTCAAATGCTATGCGACAGAGACGCAAACCATGATATCCTACTGGCATGTATGTCAAATGATTTGCCGACGCGTCGCGTCCTATGCAAAACTAGCTGAATTTGTATGGCGGCTACTTTAATAATAGAAATAGAAATTTCTTGAGAGTCGTTTCGTGAGAGAAGGGCCTTAGCATTGGACTCGTTAGGTCGCGGACGTCAGAGCCCCGCCACGACGTCAAAGCGACTGATTACACCGACTGCAAGGCTGCAATGTAATAACTACCAGATTGGAATTGAACTGAACAAATCTCTGATATTCGACATTCAAACTAAATTTAATATTCTAGAACTTTCTGGATAATCTGTGATTTTGAATTTAAAATACTATCGATAAGAAAATTGATTGAAGAATGTTTGAATTAATGCTCGTTTATTTATTACCGAAGTTAATATGCTGAATTGCCTAATCCATTAATATTATTTATTACATTGACAAGGCAATACAATAACTTATGTGGTATAATAATTTTTCCTTTTCCTAACAATTTTCTATTCATAATTTCATTTATCTCATACAAAACATTATTCAATATAATCAATTTCTGACATTTTTGGATCATGAAATATGACCGAAATAGGATCGGCATATATTCTTATAGCAACATCCCTAATATTTTTAGCTCAACATCAAAGTAATTTTTTTTTAGAGCCAAGCTAAAAATGTGATCAAACGAAAGTACCCAGACTGATTAGTAATCCTTCAGCCAGACAGAGCTGAGTTTTAGGAGGAAAATGTCACACGGGACTTAGCGTCGTTTTGTATCGAGCATTGTCTGAAATTCGGGGCACGTTCCCGCGCAGATTCATTCCGGCGACCTTTTTATAATTTAATCTTATGCCTTGTTACAATCAAAATGATAAAACAGCGGAGTGTAGCGGCACGCGTACGCTGAACGTTTTTAATCCCACTCGAAGTGACGTCACGAATTTAAGTAACGAGAAAAACAGACGTACGTTTAGCATAAAAATAATTAAACTTGGGATAATAAATGTTCGTATTTTTTATACAATTCCTGAGCAGGAAACGAGATCCTCGAAAAAATATTCACGGAGAGCTTTATGATATAATTCGAGTGAAATATTATATTTGTGATGGATTTAATAAAAACAAAAAGTTGAAATATTCTAGTCGTTTGATATTTAATGTTGTCTTACAATTGGATGTTCGCGATTGAAATAAAAATAGTTTGAACGGATTTAAATCACTTATATAATACAAAATCGTTGGCGGTAGTTTTAAATAAGGTTTTTTTTATACTTCAAATACACAAATGTCACCTCAGTCTACCCGTGACCAAGAACGCTGTAAAGTGCTTGAAACGTCGGGATGACAAAAATAATTGATATACGCGATTTAAATCCGTTCAAACTAGTTGTATTTCATTTCAATGTTTGATATTTGTGTCTGAGATCTCAACGAAGCATACCACAAATGGGCCTGCTCGACCAAAGTGATACCATGGCCTCACAGAAGACCGGCGTAAAATGAAGCTTGCGTCGTGTTTCGCTGCGTGAGTAAAGTTACCGGAGGTCCAATTCCCCACCCCTTCCTCATTCATTCCCCGTAAATGGCTGGGAACGCATTTTGTAGCTCATCTTGTGTTGCAAATGTCCATGGGCGGCAGCATTCACATTCCATATTTTTTATCCCATAAAAAAATAAGGCACAAAAACAAAGATATACCTACTGCTCGGGGTGGAGGTCAATCTAATTACTATCTTTAGTCGGTAGTGGAGGAACTAAGAGGCTGGTGCGAACTCTAACTATGTTGTAAGTAGTTAGGATTACGTGCACGAGGCTTACACGAACTTAGAAGACAAGTTACAAGCAATAATTAAAAGGCCAAGTGACGTGAGTGACGACAGCTGTTTGATAAACTTGCTTAATAGCTTTCCGCGAGCTCCCGAGAAAATATATTAAAACATTAAACTAGAGATTGTCTTTGGAGTTGTTTTAATAGATATAATAAACTATTTTGTGATATTAGTTTTACTTTATTTTAGGTTAGCCATTTTATTGCTTAAATGCACATATCGTATTAGGTAATGCGATAGTTCTATTAAGAGATACTATAACGTTCTTTCAGAGCTCAGTTTCAATAAATCCTTTCTTAGCTGATTGTAGCAAAAGAAATGCCTATCACAAGTCTGTCTATAATAGTTTCATAATTGATATTATGGATTGATATTATGAGTTTTTTCTCTTTAATACAATGATGAATTTCGTAATTAACACTAAATCTATTAATAGCGGTCAACAATATAACAATTCTTAGAATATGTATATGTTGCAGTCATCTGGTTAAATCAGCTACTTAATTGAATCACTAGCGCGTTCATTGAATGACAACATTTAATTGAGTGACTAAAGGTCAACTCGTCAAGTTGCTTAATGTAACGTTTAAAATCTTGACTAAACGTCATTTAGCATAGTCGTTGAATGGGTTACAGCTGACTTCATAAACAGTAAAAATGCATTAATGTGAAGTAAAAAAATCTAATACTTATCCGTCACATACATTTTTCAAATAAAAACTCGCTCTGGAACGTCTCCGGCGCTGCGGGATGAGCAGCCTCACCGCCTAAGCGTAACGAAGTACAGGCATCCATGCTCACCTCCGCAGCCTCGGCCGCTCCGACTCGCATGGTGCCTGCACTTCGTTACGGCAGGCGGAGGCTGCTCCCCCTCCGCACCTCCGGCTTACAAAAACACCCTAGGGGTGTGACAGACAAGTATCGCATAGAGTCGGGGTTTACTGATTTGGTTTTGCTTAAGAAATAATTTATGACGAGTATTTATCATGTTTTAAGCAAAATTTACGCATTTTGAAGCACTTTTACGTATTTCTCAAAAAACTAAATGATATAACCAGACTGATTACGTCCGCTCTATTGAAAGGGCTATGTTTCAATCAGCTAACTAGTTGGACGTTGACTGACGTTTGTTCAATCAACGTTCGGCCTAGTCATACAATTAAACGCGCTAGTGATTCAATTGAATAGCGGATTCAACAAAATGACTGCGATATATATAATGTTTTCTTTATAAACTTTTAGCTATTTATGCTATTTTCCAAAATAATTTGTGCTCTATTCTTTTATTAGGTATATCTATACTAATATTATAAATAGGAAAGATTTGTTTGTTTGTTTGTTTGTATTGAATAGGCTCCGAAACTACTTGACTGATTTGAAAAATTCTTTCACTGTTGGGAAGCTACAAAACCTCCGGTGAACATAGGCTATATTAAATTTAAAAAAGTTAGGAATACCCGTGCGAAGCCGGGACAGTTGCTAGTTCATAATAAAATTGTCGGCAGGTTAAGTGTTTACGTTGATATAATAAAAACAAACTGTATAAAATATACGTTGATTCTGAATCGTTTCAATAAATAATATATTAGTCGATCGGGACACGTGTACAGGAGATAAAATACGATCGTAATTTGACGTTTGTCTGCGAATATCATAATATTATATTCAATCGAACCTAATTGTTGTTTTCCTGTTATCGTTTGGTACATTAGCTTTTTCCTATAATCATGTACTGTTAGGAATATAGGGATATATAAAAATCAGCTAATGTATATAGGTATCTCATCATTGTCGAAGTACATAGCAAGATATACATATAATGTACTTATTTTCTCTTTATGGCAATATGGCTAATATCAGTTTATGGCAATTTCAATTAATACTTCCTTACGATTCTCTGGATCGGATGATTTTTATTCCTTCGTCTGTATGTCGTAGCACTGCTAATTATAACTTGAAAAGTTACGATATCAATATACTATTATTTCACTTCACAAATAAAAAGGAGGATTTCTTTCAAACATCGGCTCAAATGCTTGACAATAACAATACATTAATAATAAAATATCCATTCTTTGTCTTACAACCATCATGAAAATAAAGAGCTGATGAAGCGAATCATATTAAAACAAATTGATAATTACATACGTATATGCTCTATCATAAGCATAAAAACCTACAGAAGTTACATTGAATCATAGTGCTGTAGCCGAGAGTTTGTTTAATAACTCGAAATTACAATATTGTAATAAAACTAAAACCGCATAAAAACCAAATAGGTCATGTTGCAGACAACCTGCACGGAGAAGCTCACGCGAACAAAAAAGCCTAGTTTTATGAAACCGAAGCCATTAAATTATTAAAACCAGCTCATAATTAATAATCCTAAGTAATTGGACGGTATTGAAGAATCAATAGGTACTTTGAATAAAGCGAATGAGGGTTCGCGGGTAATTGATTAGTGTAGGGGGGAGGGGGTATTGATATACTAACTAACATAATGATCTGTTAATACCTACCTATTGCTTCACTCGTTTTTGTAGATTCTGTTATGCAGTACAGTGTTTTTGTATCTATGCTTCTATAACCATACAAAGTGGAAAGATTTGTATGTATGTAAATTGTAAAAACCGCTGGATTATAATATGTCTAAGCGAAATTATAAACCGTCGAAAGATTGTAAAACGTAATAAAATATAATTTAATTTAGCATTTATTTTTCGATAAATTACGATCTAAATTGCTTATATTGAGTTAGGTTTGGTTTAAATGTAATTATTAAATAAGTTCTAACCTAACCTAACCCAACTCGCTTCAAATAATAAAAAAAATACCGAACCTGACCTAACCTAACTTTTGTACGGAGTTTACAATATATCGACACTTTACAATCTCACTGGAGAGATTGTAATGTAACGGTTTTTACAATTTTACGGTGACATGTACAAACAGTTTTTTTTTGTCGTTAAGAAGACATGCTATTCTCTTAAATTAGGAAGTAAGGGAAGATATAGAAGTCAAGTAAGAAGGAGGAAGAATTAAGAAGGCAGGATTGAAAAGGTAATTAAGACGCTTAACAATATTTTTATATTAATTTTGTTTTTACAGAACAGTACAATTGATTTCAATCGGTAACGATATTGATGGACAGTTTAGCCAACATCGGCAACAATGGCAGTATTTTGTTGATTTTCATTAATTTTTTAAGACAAATTACTTAACCATTATAAAACATATTTACAAGGCGCACTTAGTGATATAATACCTACAATCTATGGAACAGGAAAGTATCATGAAAATTGCCTTCAAATTGCGAAGATGTGAACAGACAAAAATAGACAATCCATTTGAGAACCTCCTCTTTTTTGTAATAGGTTATAGAAATAGAAGCAAGAATATTTGAAGTTTATTAATTACTTGAATTTTAAATGATTGATAAACGAGAATGCATTGGTGCTAGTCTTCAATCATTGTTCAGTTCTATAAAATTTTAAAAACGATATGTTATATGATAAAAGTTTTAGATTACGTACCAGAAAATCAATAATGATGTGCCACATACTTTTCCAAATTAATTTACCCTCACATATATAACGAGACAAAAATACTTTCGAGCTAACATCATTAAAAGTTTCCGGCTGAACCGGAAAAAAATATACTAGTAAACTTTTAAAAGCGTTTTCGGATACTGCAGTAACATGTTATGTACGATATTTCTTTAATCTAACAACCCTTATTGCTGGAGGTTAATTTAACTTTTGGAGCGGAAATATGGTCGTTATATGAGCAGTTTATGGTATAGAACTTTGTGGGTTGATGTTATGGTGACGTTGATGACACTATGTGTAGAAAAAATGGATTGTTTTTGAAAACGCTAACACTGTTCTTTTTAACCTTCAAAAAAGGAAGAGGCTTCTAATATTGACTGCTTTTTTGTGGGTATGCACGACCTAATATAGATTTTATAAGAATCAAGTGACATATTTTTATTTTGCAATGACAAGCAAAATAATTTTTTGACTCTAGAGTAGAACAAGCTAGAACTCAGTAGAACAGTGTACCTTTGTCAAGTTCTTTTATAGATATTTGGCGCATTATTAATAATCCCGAAGAATTATTAAACTTTAAGACGACCGCTTTGGTGTAGTGGTGCTGAATAGGCTATTACGTCGGCGGTGGCGGCTTCGATTCCCATTCGATATATACAAATATTTGTTTGTAGGTCTGGTTTGTGTGAGTTTACCCACCGTGCCTAGGAGGGCTCGTAAAGCCGTCGGTCCCGGTTGTTATCACAATCACCTAATAACGATCGTTACTCATAGTAGGTGAATATTCTAGTCTAAATGATTACTGGCTTGCACTCAGGGTTGCGGAGGTCAGACGGAAATCTGTCTGCATAAAAATCAGTAACCTGTCAATACCTAGGCTAGAACAAAGCAGACCCTATCCAACTCTGGAAAATGCTAGTAAGAAGAGAAGAAGAGGAAATTATTAAACTTTAACATCAAATCAAAAATTCGCGTTCACATTCGAATCAGCAGATGTGCGATTGAAACCTGCACCTCTGCCAATTCGTGGTAGGGCTCCAGCCGTTGAGCTATGGGTCGTTTGGGTAAGCTGTTTAACGGCAAGAGCACTGCCACGGTTCGACAGATGTGTAGGTTCGAATCCTGCTGTGTCCCGAATTTTCGATGTGATGTTAAAGTTTAATATTATTTCTGATGAAATTAACAAAATATGCCACGTCTAAGATACAAAGCAGTGAGCTAATTGAGATAATTACGTGATCTTTTCTTTGTTCTTAAATCACCAAGCTCTCATAGCACTCATACGCTTATATAATATTTCAGGCAAGTTTCTAGCACTGAAGTAGTCAGGTTTCGAAGTTATACAAATTACTGCAACAACGTTATTAGTGCGGTCACATACTGCTTGTTTTGTACGGCATGAATGCACTATTCCTTGGAACGTCTTATTCGTAGAACTTATAAGAAGTCTCTCAGTACGGAGCCATCAGTACTTTGAAAGGAATTATGATTTAAAACAAAAGAACCTTAATTCAGTCCTAATACTACATCAGTGATAATATTCCTCATACGTGAAGAAAAGAAAACCTTTTTGGAACGTTATATTCACCACCGCACCGACTGGTATTTGGAGCTAAAAGTTGGCCAAAAATATTTGACACCCTTGATGGCTGTCTAATGTTGTTTTATTTCATGTTAATCATTGGAAAGTGTAAAAAAGTCAAACGTAATAAATACAAGCGTCTACTCGTCATTTTTATTTTTATATTCAATCTTTACACTGAAAATATCACTTTCATGTAATAAATTTAAGACTTCGTCCAATTGCGAGAGGTTTTCTTTACTCAAGTCTAAGGTTAACAGGAGCCTGCTTAGAATATCTGTGGTGCACGCCTCCCCCGGATAACTAAACCGGGCATAGTCGAGCCGGAACATTTGTGTTTGTTGCGTACTTCTGTCGCTTCAAAATATTTCGTGTAGACATTGGGTCAAATTTATATAAGGAAACATATAACTTAACTGTTTGGTCTGTCTTTATAACAGTTCCACGTTTATTTTAAAACTGTCTGTCTAAAATTACTTTTAATCGATAAATTAAGTTTTGGCTCCTTCCAGTAATGACCACCGATATTTTGAAGTTCTCAGAAAACCGTCTACTCGTGTATACTGAAGCAGGCTTGAGTTAGTCCCGCTTCGGTATACATAAACATTGAAGGAGGCACGTTTTGTTATTTTGTGGCTTGTGTATATCTGCCCATTTATGATTAACTTGGTGTCTGTTGATCGACAGTTTTTCCTTTGCATTAGAAATATTTTGATCATTTTCTGCGTATTGATTAAGTAGTTCCTGCTACATAAATTCCAACTTTTTAGTCAATGTTTAGGAATCAGAGCGTTCCATTATATTAAATAGACCATTGCAAGTCAAAATCCCGCTTTCTGCCTATAACAAAATTACACAAAATATAAGTATAAATCAATTAGCTTCGAAAGAGTCTGCGGAAAAAATTTTCTAAAAATGGGGTTGTATTCGGATGGCTGTTTTGTTACTCTACAACAACCAATAAAAATTTCGACTGAGAAATGCTGACAATCATGTTAGAACCACCTTCGATTTTCCAAAATGCGTTTTTATAGCATACCTTAGTGCTTACATTTTAATTAAAAACATAAATGAAGAAAAGCTATACATTAGTTGTAAAAAATTAAGTGTCAAATAAAGTAACATACTGTTCACAATCCATACTAAAAATTAATCAAAAACCGTGAAGTCATTAGATAGCGAATATTTGAAAACAATGAAATTTCAGCGCAACGAACAATCACACGACCGCTGTACGCGAACGGTAACTTTCGACAGGGCTCACCACGTGATGGATGGTACTAGCACTTTGAGTTTTTTTATTTGATTGGAACGGTTATTCTAATTTTTGGCAAAAATGGCTTAGAGAAAGTAGCACTTAAATTAAAAAAAAAAACGATTTTGGCCAACTTTTAGGGTCAAATATCAGTCTGTGCGTCGTTTAAATTTTGGCTTGTTGTGATTTCAATTAAAGTCATAGATTGTGAATTCCTTGTTTAGAGAAGTCTCCAAAAAAAGCACAATAATGATGCTATGATGAAATATGATGAATTAACTTTTTTATTTCATTAATTTCTTCCTTATACTTTAGATAGGTTACAACCACATTTATGAAAATTAAAATTAAATTTTCGTTATTAACTTCAGTATAAATTTCAGATCTAACAGTCTAGTCTAGCATTTCAGCGATCAATATTAAGTCAACGCTGTCCGATGGTCAAAGTTTCTCGCTGACGGACAAGGTAACTCAATTGTCACAGAAGCTTAGACTAATTGTACTAAACCTACGTGTAAATCTCATCGTGTAACAAGCTATTTTGGGATTTATTTTTACTTTTTTATGGGATAGGGCGGCAAACGAGCTGACAGATCACCTGATGAAAAGTGAATGCTGCCGCCCATGGACATCTACAACACCAATCAGCTACAAAATGCGTTGCTGGCCTTTTAGGGGGTATAGAAGGGGAATGGAAGGGAAATTAATGGGGAAAGGGTGGGGAGTTGGGCCTCCTGTACCCTCACTCACGCGGCGAAACACGACGCAAGCGTCATTTTACGCCGGTTTTCTGTGAGGCCGTGGTATCACTCC
>DVXP01001931.1:0-13744 GCA_018235645.1 Junonia grisea | reverse complement strand
AAATAGTTATGGAGCGCCTATCACACCGACGCGTAAAATATGATACGAAGCGGCCCTCTGTGACACCGCATGTAACAACTGAATTAATTATTATTAATGAATAAACACTTTAGTTTATTTAGAAACTTAACTGGCTAATATTCAGCAAGTTTTATCGACAGTTCACTAGAGGACACTTTATAAAATAAGAAAATTTGTTAATTTTTATTTTTTTCTGGTAAATAAATAACAAGCACTCTTTAACGCGTAATAAAACGATATTGAGAAAATATTTTTATATCATTAACATGATACGTCGGGCGGTTCCACTCGCTTTATGTTTTACCAGATTGGTTTGTGGTTACTGCTCCGCAACTGTGAACCACAGCATGATGGTTTATAATCTACATCTCTCAATAAATAAGCTAACGAATGATTTTTTTTTACAAACAAATGTTATTGCTTTATACGAGAATTTTAGCGCTATATATACATTATGGCCTCCACATACAAGGAAGGGACAGGAGGGAATTTTTTGTCCGTCAAAAATGTATCGCTTACCTCACACGAATGCACTAAAAATCCGCATGAAGTTCCATATAGTCGTTGAAGTTCTAACACCGCGTAAGTCATTTTTTAGCTGTTTTGAGATTTTAATACCATATCCTAGAGAACAAAAGGCCCATCGCTTAAAAAAATAAAAAACCAAAAACATTGAATAAAAATTGATATATTGAGTTTTCTATCATACTAGTTTAATACTGGCTTTAAACTAACGCGCGCGGTTTTTGCGCTCTCCTGAAAAGTCGATATTTCTGACTTACGTGGTGTTAGTACTTCAACGACGATATGTTCTTTTGCCAAAAGTTCTCGCCTGCCCCTTCCCGTGTGTATGGTTCATAATAAACATGCGAATTAAAACAGATGTCAAAAAGTATCTTACCCATATTTAACAAAATTTGCGAGATAGTGCATACACAACTTAGAGAGTTTCTGCTCGAGTTGGGTGAAGTTCTGCTGGTGATGAGTTAGTGATAGCGGCATGCCGAGATAGTATGGAAGCTCCTCGCCGTGCACAGAGCCCGGTCGCTATCAACAAATACATACCTTTGAATTTCCTTAAACTGCTTCATTTTAGATAATTAGTAATAAACTAATACCTATGTTAATATTGCCTTAGACTTATGAAACTATTTTAAACTATTCTATTTTTTTTATTTAAATTTCGTATAATCATATTAACGATAAATGGTCTGTCCGTCATCACTAACACTGTAAAGTGCTCGAAAAATCGGGCTAATAAAGATAATTGATATACGCGATTTAAATCCGTTTAAAACAGTTTTATTTCATGAAATAACTTGACTGATAAATATCCATTATCAAATCAGGTGAAAGATTATTTTTTATTACTATTTCAAATTAAGGAAAGTGTTGACAAAGAAAAAATAAGTACATTAGTTCAAGAAGAAAATCCAATTCTAAAATCATCAGATTTTAATGAATAATATGGAAGCTGTCTTTAAGAGTACTTATGTTATTACAAGCTTTATTTTAATTTTTTCGTTAAAAGTTTATTTTTCTCATAAATACTTTTTCACCGAGATCAAAGTTTTGAAAATATTGTCAGCTTAATTTTCCTAGACGACAAAAAATATACGTACATCCCCAACAACCTTTTATCTGAAGAAATGTAAATAGCCTTTTTTTATTCTAGTGTTCTTTGATCTTATATCATCAAAGACAGAAGTATATTTTGTAAGACTTATATATATACTAATGCTCATAAATCCTTATCGAATAAAGGTGAAGCTTTTCTTTCATATCGTTTGAAGGATCAGGCACGAAAGTGTAAAGAAAAATCATATACAACAAAATAAAAGAATATTATGAATTATTTATTAAATCTTATGAATAAATAAACGTTGTAGCGCCAAAGTAAAAGATTCAACAATCTAAGTTTTTATTACAAATTATCTCTTTCAGTATGTTAATACATATTGAAAGCGATAGTAAGATTTTAATAAGAGATAAAAAATATATCTTCACGTTATTTTGATAAATTAACTATAAACAAATTGCAGACGGCAGGGTACCGTATAGAAATGTATAAAAACATTAATTATATGACAAAATAAAACGGATAATATAACACAATTTTTGAAAGAACTTACAACGTGGAAAAGAGCAATTTTTCTTACTTACCACTGAAATAAAGGGGTAAACATAGAAAGGCTTTTTATCTGTCAATATATAAAGTTTTCTAACTAATGGCGTTTTTTTTTACTATTATTATTTTTAGCAAAAGCTTTTAGAATTAATTAAAAATATAACAGCCCGCTCACATCAAAGACATCCTCTCTAACCCAATTTTAGTTAAAACGCTTCATTTAAAACAGGTTATTTTTTCTTACTGCCATGATTTTATATCAGCCTTAGTACGGAAAGTAAAAAGGGTTTGGAAAGAATAGATTACATAATGTTATCGTTTGTCGATCCTACTTCGAAAGTGAAGATAAAACTTGAACAGCTATCTTTGCTTTCCAAATAAGACTCCCAACAGCTTTTATATATACTATAAATTAAAAAAGTACTTTCACTTACCAAAGAAAATAACAGATAACATAATTATGTTCAATTAGGTAAACATTTTTATATAAGTAGAGACCGGATTATATTATATACAACATAAAATGCTTTTGTTTATAAAATCTGCGACAAAAATAAGCGGTAGGTTGACAGAAAATAGTGAATCGTCTTCAGTGGCGACCAAAACAAAAGTTCATCAAGTCAATTCCCAAAGACCATTAAGGTAATTGTAGTAAAAAATGGCTGACAAATGCAAATATGCATATAATCCGATAGTCTCTAGATATAAAATATTTTAATATTATACATGATTAGGTAAACATTTCAATGTCAAAAGTAAAGAAGTGCATTGCTCTTTCTAAAATAGATGTACAATTTACCTGCGGGTAGTCTTTATCCTGGGAGAGATGATGAAAATGTGTGAAGTACGTCACACCCCCTCGCAAGGCGTGGAGGTAGCCGAGTCTAATCAACGGCGCCGCAGTCCGCCCGTCGCTTAGAACCTTCAACAAGTTGCACACGGCTTAATACAGGTACAAAGTGAACGAAGTAAACCAAAGCAAAATGTTTCAAATGAGAACAAGTTATAGTTAAGATTAATTATTTCGTGTGAAATTTTGTTTTCGTGTATTATTTTAAGAAAAGGAACTATAAATTATTACAGACATTTGTACAGTAAATATAATTATTGTGTACAAGTTTTTTTTTTGCTATGATTGTATGTACCTATTTCTTTATTTATAGTCGGAATAAAATCCAAGCTAATAGATGCCGTAAAATAGAGCCTTTATTGAATCATGTCAAACTTGCTTGAGTTAATAAATTATTGCTGTTTAAACATATGATGCAATTATAATAATTAATTAATACTATCTATTTATTCAATTCAAAACGTACACACAGGAGTTTGTATGCTGTGCCTGTCACAATGAAACAATATTAACGCATCCCAATTGCAAATGTGTATGGGTAGGCTTGTTACTGCGAACTTTATTATCACAATCCGAAATAAATTTGGCTTTTATTCGACTCATATGTATTAATTTATCACTTTACAGTCTATTAGGTTGTATATTATCAAACGTAAATCTACACTAATTGTTATTTATTGAAAGAGGCATTAATTTAAGCACAGTTATTAACTTAATAAGAGCCAATAATTATTATTTGTAGCTTATATCAATAATTACAATTAATTTGTATTCCTATTTCTAATTTCGTCGTAATATAATGGCAAATTAATTGGTCTTGTTGAAGTGAACAATTATTTGTTGATATAATAACACTAATTAAAATCACGTTTCAAAATAAATTATAACTGCTCTTAATCTTCGCATGAGTGGGTAAGTATTTATGGAAGATAACGTTTATGTCATTAGAGCTGTTTTAGACTAGCGTATTTGTCTGCGCGTATGCGGTTCAGCATACGCGATTATACGCGCACTAAATAATGCGCTTCAACTAACTAAACAGTCATATAATGCCGTTTTCGCTTAAATATGTTTTCGCTCAAGTACTGTCAAGTCAATACACGAAACAGAAAAAACCATGAGTCAATATTGACATGGATTCTGACGAAGAAGCATTACTAATTGCGTTACTTATTCGCTAAAAAATGAAAACAATCCTGGGTGTTAACAATATTTACATCAAGACAACCGGGCACTTTTAGGTGACCAGTTTTCAATCTTTTACGCGGCATTTCAGCCTTTTCTTTTGGCTTGCACTTTTAGAAGCATAGAAATGCGTCAATACTCGTACAAAACGAGCTAATACGCGCGTATAAAATGGTCGTCTGAAACCGTACTAAACCAAGCGCTAATGTCTTGTAAGTCGATCGATTTTGAAATAATATTAAGCATCATTTATAAACAGTAAAATAAAGCATTTTACCTTGTTATTTTTTAAAAATCACCATTAAAAAGATAACGAATTAATTATGATGTTGATGGCATCATAAATTTCATTGAAGATAAAAGTATTTTATAACAAAGCCTTTTAAGGTTACCGTCTTGTATTCATCGTACACGAGCGTCATTAACTTCCTTTGTACATCACAAGAACGATCGATGAGTTGCGAATATCGCTTGAGGCTTAAATTAAGATCGGCTGTGATGTCGAACCGACAGCTACGACGTGACGACGGCTCATCGCGGTGTAGTCTAGACCTAGACTGTGTCTAGCTATCTATATCCAACCATACTCAGCTGTAATTACGGTAATACTGAAATCTATCGCGATATTTGAAGACTGACTATAATACTGTGGCCTATTACGATATCTTTGAAATCATAAGTTGTATGAAATGTCTTACATGCACATTTCTTCTGATCACTATACGTACAATATGTTACGAAATGTTAAGGAAAAAAGTTACAAATACGTTCTGTACCGCATCTTTAATTATATCTACTTTGATATATACGCGTACTCGTATATCACTTTGAAAACACAATCACTTTGAAAACACATTACGTCCCCCTGGGACAGTACAAAATGCGTATATGGAGTATCTATTGTTTTTGTCGTAAAACTGTTACAGGAAAAGAAATCAATCGCTTGGATGGAAGAAATAAATCAATCATATGAAGTTTCCGCATATTTTTTATGTTACCATGACATAAATTAATATATCATGGCTATCGCTTGCTTAAACTCTGTAAAAAATAAGTGATATTATTTTATATAACTTCTCTTTCGTTTGTAAGTTCATGTAATCAACAGTAATTACGTATTAATGTAGGCGTACTAACAAGGTAATTTTTTCAAACGTTTCAAAAATTAAAATTCGTAGAATTAGGGCAAATCTTAAAATATTTAAACTTTCATGAATATATTAGGTACCTACCGGTATAATATACTGTAGTTAACAATACTTTCAGTCGTACACATAAATGTATTAGTTTTTTTTTTTCGTAACATAGAAGAAAATTTAAAAGGAAGTCAGGGACGAGCACGCAGTTCATTAATCATCACGCCTAGGGTCACGTACAGCGAATCCAGCCTCCACCTTCCTCGCCTCCGCCCTTGGACCCGGAGAACAAAAGAATGACCGCTAAAAATGGAACGTGGAACGCACGAATACAAGATATTCCCATTGGAAGTGTTAAGTTTCAGCTACATTTTTCGTATCTTACAAATACATAGTTTTTTTTTTAAATATCGATGGAAACATTAGAAGAGGTTGCAGTTTACGACTATCTCAAGACTTATCGATTTTATGGTCCCGGCGAACGATACAGCTAAGCGCAAGTAACATATTTACGTAAGTAAAGACAGCATTTCAGCTTTAGAGCTTATTATAACTAAATTTGAAAATTCGAGATAAACAGTCCAACAAAATATTTACCAAAGGAACGTGAAATATACATAGGACTTATGTTTAATGCAGGCATTGCGACTTTGAAATAAAAGTACATAAACGTTTACCCGAAGTTACAGTCAGTTTATTTCCATAAAAGTAACATTGAGTTCTTTTCAGTTTGATTACATTAAAACTTACCTCTAGCGTAGCGTCTCGAACACTTAACGGATTCTGCACAGGTTTGTCCCAGTCGGTGTACTCGTTCTTGAGGGTGGAATAAATCTCGTTGAGGTGGTAGTAGTAGGCGTTACGAACGAAGGTGCGCAGAATGCGGTCCCGCCGAGTCTCGTTGAAGCCAAACTCCAAGTCTTGAGCATTGAATTCCAAGTAAGATTCTGCAAGTAATGGCATGTCATTCATTTGCATAAATTTATGAGCGCGCGCGGCATTCATATTTAATTAAAAAGTCGGAAAGTTTCCTAAAATGTAAAACCATTTTTCATAGTTGTAGACCGGAATTGTGTTAGAACTTCATCTAGGCTTAAAATGTGAAATTTTTGTCTGCTTATTCTATTTTATGTTAGCATCGCACTTGTACCAAAAAAGACAAATTACTTTTTATTTTTATTGCTTACGAATGAACCATATTTTATATTATCTAAAAAAACTTTTATTGATTATAGACACATCAAAACAACCGAATTTGCTATACCTACTCTACTTAGTTAATTATTTCTGCTATATATTTCTTTAGATTATACGTACAAAACAGCACAGAAAATATATTAGCACATTATTTATAACAGATTACCTGTTGTGGTCAGGCCGAACAATAGCTCCCTGTGCGGGAAGTCGGCGAGCTCGTGCCCCGCCGCGCTCGCCACCGCGGCCGCTCCCGCGCCGAGCCGGGAATTGTCACTCGGCGGAGGTGCCTACAGTGAAAAGTTAATTACCGTTCCTTTTCGTCCTCCCTTCGTTCCTTTTATATTATTTTCAAATAGCATAGAAATGTAAGGTATAAAATAACCGCAGTGGTAATCTGAATTGATGTTTTGTTAAACCAGGAATTGTATAATTTTAATGCTTTCTCATCGAAAATTGTAAACTAATTAATCATTATAAGTAAATTGCATTTTTAATATATCGAAATAAATAGTTGTGTAATTTAAGCTTGTTTTATTAAAGTCAATACTTTCATCTATCAATCAAACAAATCCTTTAGTAACATCAAACAAGAACTAATACCGCTGTTCGGAAAAGCTATTGGAAATAAATTGAGCGTCTAATAAACAACGAATTTTAGTTCAGAAAGTTCCTTACGGAAGAGGGATTCACGATAACGGTTCCGTCTACAAATGGCGCAAATCCAGGCAAGAAGCGGGGCGGGTCGAGCCGTATGGCGAGCAGCTCCGCGAGCGGCTTGTTACGTAAACACGGCGCCAAGTCGTCTTCCAGCAAATCCCCGTGGCATCCAGTTTGTTCCGCTACCTAGTAGCACAAATGTAAACATCAACAAACCTCAACCATACAAAAATAGGCAGGATAAAAGATCTTACACAAAGAACCTGTACCGATATAAAACCGTGCCTGCAGATTAGGTTTACTAATTTACTTAAACGACTTTCAGCAGCTCACTCAAAGCCAACACTTTATACGCTTTTAATGTAACGAACGTACCTTTCTTTTTATCGTGAGCGGTTCCCTCTGCAACGCCCATGAACTAAGCCCCGACCCGCTTAACAAGATGACGCGCTTCAGTAGTTCTGAAACAGATAAGCTAATTTAATTTCGTTATTTCCGAGTAGGATTAACTAGCTAATGAAATCTATCGAACAAAAACATTTTGGTTTTAGTTCAAAGGGAAAGCAATTGAGTTTTTTACATCCATAGAAACGTATGATATATTTCGTACAGTTTGTTATTTCGATTTATTTCAGTTCGTTTCGTTACATTTTATGATTTCTAATCGAATTTTACCGGGTCGCCTTTTACCTGAGAGGGCCATTATAATTACATTAAGTGACGAAGGGTCCAAACGAGACTCTTGACACAGAAATATAATAAAATCTGCCATGAACCGGTCTAATTACAAACAATAGAGGCCCATGCATCATTCGTGAACGACGGCTATTTGTGGAGAACGCGGTCTCGGCGATGGCGATTACGGTTGCGTACCCACGCAATTTTATTTAATTGTATCCTTTTTTGGAGAACAAGGGAATATTTGATAATTAAAATCCCAGGGTTAATTGTTTTAAGAATTTAATTATGCTACCTTCAATGCAATGCACGAAGAATTTCGCTAAAAGTAATATTGAAAAAAATACTCACAGACAAAAAGACTTACCTCTGGCAACGGGAGATACGGCGAGGAAATTGGCCAGTGCTGCTCCAGTACCGTGCCCCATGAGAGTAACTTTTTCCGGATTTCCTCCGAAAGCCGGTAGATTTTCTCGTAACCAGTGCAAACCGGCCACTAGATCCATTAGCCCGAAATTACCCTGCGCTGACCCTTTAGCACCAGTCTTGAGAAACCCTACGACAAACATTATATTTCAAAACCATTGTAAATATTAAATGCCATAATGAAATTAATCGAAAGCTGGGCATTTGAAGATAAGTGAAGATATCAAGATCGTGACAGGCTAATAATGTTAGCCTATGTTATTTAGCGTTACATAATTTATGTGTGCAATTTCACGATAAACATTAACACGTTGTTGACGGGTTGTACGGTGATGTATAACATCGTATGCGGGTAATTTGCAGCAAATGCGTCAATTTGCGGGCGATACCGTCCGCGACAGGACACGCTCGGGGATCACTTATCAGTGAGTACTATCGGTCATTCCATTTCCATATTAATTAATGACCACAATTTTGCAGTAATACGTCCTATTAAGATTCAGCCTAAATATTGTTCATCATTGATATTGCTTACATCATCGATATGTTGTCAATCCCGCTAAGCTAAATCTGAATAGAGAAATAAACTTTTACGTAATTATATTATGTTTATTCTCACTACATATTTTTACATCATAAATTATTTTCTCTTCAATAAATACTCAAACTCATGTCTTTTGAGATTTTATTATATTTAATTTTTTTCATTTCCAGCGATAGTTTATTAATTTCTTGGATTTCCACATTGGTTAGGTACTTCTGTTTCATGAAGAAAACATAAAAGCGGTCTTACCATTTAATTTGATTAGAAAAGAAGAAAATGAAAGAAAGCTATAAATAAAAATTCTCTTACTAAAGCGTTTGACATTCATCGTTTTTCTATGAAGCCTTTATTAATACATGAGTTGAACCTAGCTCTTATTTTAATTAATTATATTATTTATTAATCGTGTAAGTTTAGCTTTGACTTTCAGGTGGAATATTAATTAAAGGAGTTACCTTAAGCGCTAATTAAAATAAAGTAAAATGTAAATGTGTACCTACGTACTAGTAAGTGCACGTCGATGAATTAATTAAAACTTTATTCTTTTTATACGCTCTCGTAAAAGAATAAATACCTAGTTACTTTGTCTCAAGCCCGAAGGCGCTTAGAGCTATACATTTAAAAGTTTAAAAATACATCACTTATCGATAAAAAAAGAATGGAAATATATATATTAAACGAATGGTAAACAGCATCGTCAAAAAAGTTATAAGTTTAAAAAATATATATATATATTCGTGGGTACAACGCACGTTGTCCTGTCCTGTACCAACGTCAACTACCAGGTTTTTATTTTTTCCTCCCCTTAAGAACAATCCTCGTACTCCGATGATTCAAAAAAACAATAAGCGAAATCGGTTCAGCTATTTTGAAGATTTGCGCTTAACAATATTTAGCTATTTATTTTTATATTATAAAACGGTAATATAAGTAGTATATGACTTACCAAGCACACCTAGTCTAAAGTTGATAGTAACTACAATGATGTTGCCATGTGCCGCGAGCGTAGTGCCGTCATATGCATTACCCGAGCTCCACTCATAAGAGTCGCCGTGCACAAACACAAGGCATGGCAGGCCCGCGCCCTCGCTCTCCCCCTCTATACCTGCGTATTAAAAACGTCTAAAGAACTGTGAAGAGCAATTTTCTAACGCAGAAAGAGCCGTCATTAAGAGAAATGGCATATTAACATTCTATTTGAAGTAAATTGTCATGTAGTGACGGATTTCGAATTAATATGGTTTTATATAAGTTTTTGGGGACTGTTTTTTTTTGATTATTTGAAATGATTCAAATGCTTTTAAAAATAAATTATAGAAATGAATATCTTAAAACAACATTTCATTGTAATTAGAAAAAAATATTATAAATCATTTTTATACAAATTTTACAAGTGGGTACTTTGGACGCGACAAGCTGCGAGCTCCGATTATACACTACGAAATAATGAAATACAAAATACAATTTTATAAAAGTTACAGATACTAGATTAGGTACATGTTATAACATAAAAAAAGAAAACAAATCAACTGCTTAAACAATTGCTTCCACTATAGCTTAATGAAAATCTTGCAACGTCAGTTCTTCGTTGTTTTTTTCAATTTCACGATCTAGACGATATGTTGCTGAAGGATGCCTCTGCCTCACTTCCGCACTGCTTGCAGGGAGCAATATGCACTGCAATGCACTACGGAATTGAAGCCTCGACACCCTTGCGCCGCCCCTTTTCCTGCCAGAGTATATGCTCCTCAATGACTCTTGGTTTTCACTCTTCTGATCTTCGTAGATAATTATTACAACCTCCTTTTAAATTTCATATTAATGCTCATTAAAATTTACTCTTTACAACATATAGCTACTTAACCTACTTCCTAATTACGTAGCGTTATTTCAGTACGTCAGGATTAATTGTCTAACTATATCGACTATCATAGTATAAAACATTTAATGTTTAAAAACGGAATTTTCAACTGAAATTACAAAAATATGTAGCGACAAAATTAGTCCATTGATTATGACTGCATTTAGAACTAAGCTTTAACTGATTGCTTTCCTTTTCAATATTCAAAGAATTAAATATATTTCTGATATAGTTGACTAAGCAGAGTAACACACCTCATTTTAACCGCGATGGGGGGTTGTAGTGGTGTGGGCAGTGGGGTTGTAATAAAAATGTAAAATCCGATTTGAATAACAAAATAACATACAATAAAAAAAATGAAATCTATCATACGTATATGGCATTTTCCATTTCTGTTAAGTTTCTTACATAACAGTTCAAGGAATACGTTCAAAAATTGGTTATATATTTTAATTCCGTAACTACGATTATTTATGTATTATATTGGGTATATTTGTTATAAATGACGACTTAATGAATATATAAAACGTGTAAACTCGCTAATAGCAGAGTGATACATGTTTGAAAAGCGGCTTATTTAACGACCTGTGAATTTGTGGCGAAATGCTTTGAATAAATAATGAATAACTGGCGAGGATTAAAATGCACCCGAAAGCTCATTGAATCGTCATCCGAACAGAAACAGTTCAATTACAATACCTTTATTCCGTAATAAATATAAACCTGTCTTAATATTAAACAGCTTGTATTTCGTTTATTTACCTCATCTTTAATGGATTGAAATGATATTCATTTCAAATTTTAGAAGAAAGTAAAAAATTTGTAACATTTACATAACATATAACATTTGTAGTTAAGATAAACGTATGGAATAGAACGTACCTGTACGATTAAAGATTTTGGGCCTAATGGTGTTATTTATTGTTTTATTATTTAAAAAACGATAACTAATTTTTCTTCTAAATTACTGTTAATTAGTAATTAGTAATTATTACTGTCTTACAACGTCTTTGTTCCGATTGAACACAATTTTATATCAATTTCGACATTCGCAAATATTCGTGTTGAATATTACTGAATTTCATTCTAAATTTCACTTGTAGCCAACTTGCCTAGGTAATATTAAACAACACTTCGTCGCAAATCGCAATAAATGTAACCAAATTAGCGCTATAGATATAATTTACCGAAACCATACGCATATTAGCCGCAGCCACCTAATTTCAGAATAGGCGTTGAAATTGCAATATTCATACATTCCTTTCAAAGCTGTATCATGGGAATATGCGGCAACTCGAATGCGATACTACCAGCCGATATTACCCGGCCATTATATAAAGTAAATAGCCCTGCATCGATGCTGAGAATCTGCTTCATGTACTTTAAATTTAAAATTAGCACTAAATTAGATATATGTTTGTCCATTAATAACTTTGTTGTGTGTACGAAATAACGCTACTAATTTTATGACAGTCCGTTACAAGCGATAAACTTATACGTATACAATTAGGAAAGTTTACAGACGATATTAGTAGTTAGTAATTATTATTGTTAGTTACTCGTAAATATAAATTTGACACATATTCAAAATATATTTCATATTTAAATGAATATTATCTCATACTACAATATTCACAATGAAATATACACAATTATACAGTTACACAAACCTTTTCCAAATAATATGCAAACTAAGAAAACGATGAGCTACTTACCATTGACCGGCACGTAGAGATTAACGTAGAGGCAATCTTCGCTCTGGTTGACAAGCATCGGCAGGAGCCTCTCCAGTTGACGGATGCGGGCGCGCGGGTGCAGCAGCAGCGCCTCCTCCCGCGGCACGGCTGCGGGGGGCACTTGCGGACACGCTGACCCTAACGCGTCCGCCAGACGAGTCGTACGCCACTGTGATGGCGTCACAGGCGGCATGTATCTACACATAACAATTACATTAACTTGATAAATTGAAAAATTGAAAATCAGCGAAAAAAATGAAAATTGGGTATTATACTTTTTGGCATGACAAATTGTTTATCTTTATGGTTATAAAATACTTGTATTTCACAAATTAAGATTTACTTTACTAAAGATAACCATTCCAAAAGGAAGCTCTACCTATTTAGCTTTTATAAAATTATTTATCATATCTATTAACCTGAGACTTCCAAGAGGCGGAGTCGCGTACGGCACACCAAGGTACGCCTCCACTTGCGGATGCGAATGCACCACGATCCCGCGCAACGGTCCGTACTTGGTGCGAATGACGCGCGTGCTGTACTTGTGCGTGGACAGGGCGGCTGCGCAACAGACGAGCCACGCGTAGAGCGCGGCGTGGTCCGCGCGCATCACGCGCACGGGGCGGGCGCGGGCGCGGGCGTCGCGGCAACGGCTACGCGCGCGCACGCACACCGCCCCATACGCCTCCAGCTCATCCTAGGACACCTTTCTCGCGCGCTCGCGGCCACTGTTCGAACAAGACATGGTCATTTGATCAAGTTATGTAAGGCTGTGAGACCAACAATAGCTTAACTGCAAAGTTGAATTTTAAGATAAACAATCGTTCTAGATCATAGATTTTCTTATTTATTTCCATCTTATTGTTAGATAAATCATAAAATTATTGTTATATCGTATTGCGTGTAAAGACACCATACTTAATAAGTAAAAAAGACTTAAATCAGTAAAAAATGTTGGTTATTGCTCTTGCTGCCTGTTATATTAAATTAATTATTTATTAAAGTTATATATTATGTAGTGATTAAACATACCCAAGTCATGTTTCCGTTTCGATGTCGTCATGTATTACAGTATTCAACATTGGTCTATTCTGTAACAAAAAGTAAACATAATCAATTATGTATTATAAATAAAATAGATAATATTTATTATACATTGTGCTTGGTTCTCGATATATGTATTCACCATGCAGCTTCTTCGTGTCACTCGGCACGAAGAAGAAATTCTTTGCGTTTGCGGTGGTTGTTGTAAATACATATATCTTCGACGAAGCACTTCGTATAATAATGATCGAACATCACAGGTAAGTTCGTTTGATCACTTA
>DVXP01001930.1:0-13746 GCA_018235645.1 Junonia grisea | reverse complement strand
AACACCAAAGAGACGATTGTAAATCAGACCATCCACAATTTTATTATACTTACGTTACGTATATTTTTATACAATGATTTATGTTTAATATAAGCTTATGTATTGTAATCGATGAACTGGACTAATTATGAAATTTTCTAAAAAAGGAAAACTATTAATACCTAATCATAGTTTTTTAAAAGATTGCCTTGTTATTTACTTTATATTCAATCAGGCTTTAACGTGATATTTTTGGTGATTGTGAACCCGTATTACCAATTTATTATTTTATTTAATTATCATAAATTGTGATTAATTTCATTTATATCGATAATTACTTTTGGTATTACAGAGCTTGATTGTATGGAATGGATCTACTTTTAAATGGACGCTTTTATATTTTGCTATTAATGACTAGTAAGCAAAGAGTAAGCCGGTGAAAAGATACCGTTAAGTAAATCAGATGGGAACATTTTTTGGTTGAAAAAAAAATTAACATTTTTGGAGGTTAATCAATAAGAGACGGTGTTACTTCTAGTATCGTTCATAATTATATGGTAAATCTCTTCTATGATAAATAGCACATATTCGTATTTGTATGTATGTATAAAAAATTCGATCGACCTGATTAAATTACAGCGAAAATAAAACGTAATTTACTGTATCAAAGGAGAACTATATTTAACATTGACAACTTAATAATGTTTACAAACATTTAGCGGTAAACGGTTACTTTCAACAAACAAATAAAATCATTAAAAATGTCAGTATGCGGCCATAAGTTAGTTATTTCTCATGTATGAGATAGTTTTATATCGTTTATCTTGAGCAATTAATACCCTATTCCCTTTAGTTGATATTTGTTTTCAAAAGTTCAAAAATTTCTCTGTTAAAAGATTGTAGAAAGAAGAAGCGAAAACGTACGACTTTATCATAATTAGGTACATAAAAACGTTAATTAGTCGGAAAAAATCATGATAACTATAAATTATTAATTTAATTTGATTACTACTGCAGACATAACTTTTAAAAGACATATATCACATCCAATACACTAATCAGCCTTTGATAGCAGTTTTATAGTTATGTTTAATATTTTTTATTGCAAGACCAATCATTGCTCTTGATTGGACTCGTACAGCAGAAGATGCCACAGGTCAAACGACAATTTACTGAACGATTACATTCATTAATCATTAATCATTACATATTATGGAAATATTTTATATTACTAGAATTCTTTAGATCTATTTTATAATTTATTCCATTCAATTAAAAATAATAAAAAGGGGAGAGAAGCCGTTTTAACTTAAACGTTACCTAACTTTTTGTGCTATGAATTATGGTTGCAAGGCTTCAACTCAGTAGCTATCTTTTTACCACACACAAATTAATTAAAGACTATTTCATATAGTTGTCATTTGATACATAATACACAGTGAATACATATTGTTCTAGAACTATATTGAAATTTTTGGATAATTATGGGAAAAATGGAAAAGTAAAAGTTTAAAAATATTTATATGAGATGATAATGTTGATCATTATTAGCCAATGTTGTAATAGATAATGTTGACCATATTCCCTACGTCTTTTAGATCTAGTGCTTGTAAATTATTAACCATCATTGTAATTCCAAAAGAATTATCGCTGAAATAAATCTGAAAAAGTCACGAATCAATTGGTAATAAAGTGTACTCTGGAAAAAAAAAACAAAAAGGCGTAAAATCCGATTATGTCATACATATTTAATTATTGTAGGCAACAGCGGTTTTGTGAAATCAACAAGTTTGAAATAAACATCCAGGTAAATTGTAGTAAGTATAATTTTATTTCTCTATTTCGAGCAATCGTATTAATCCGTTATCTGAATAAACAAAGAGATGGGCTCGGAGATATATGTAGTGATTGTGTACTCACGTTACTGGTATGGATGCGATCTGCAGCGCACGGCGCACTGGGATTACATAACCTCAAATCATCATCGTAAATAGCATATTATTCAATATCCCGACTACAGAAACACCTAGATTTTCAGTATTCGAAATGGATTTTTACAGTGCTTTCTCAATATTCAATTTCATTGTTTAAACAGGGGAGCTGGACTGTGAACGATAAAGATTCGCATAATTAATGAAATATTTTCAGGGCATAGAAGATAATATTCCTTTAAAACGATGTCCAGTCTGCTTTTATGGTCAACTCTATTCGTTTAATTACTCGTATAAATTTAGATACCGACATATAGATACGTGAAATGTAAGCGAATTGTAGCAAAGGTTGTTTTTATTAATTCACAATAATGAAATTAGCCCATTAAAAGTTATCAGATGAGTTAATATTTTTCTAATCCCGGATCTTTACTTATCACTACATAACGATATTAATCTTATATTCATAGATTACTATCGTTATGTAGGATACAATCTTATCAAAACAATTATTTGATTTGATGAACGTCTCGTTACATTGATGATATTACACTTTACGTCTGTCTGGAACTTCATATTCTGTCCAAAACAAGACAATTGAAGTTTAACTCAATTTCACCACAATAGTATAATCACATTAGATGGTTTCTCGTAAACTAACTCGCTTGTATGAAATTCATATTGTATCAGTGAGTTCAAACACAAACAAGGCGGCTGATAGGCGTAATTGACTTGCATGAGGCAGTTATTGTGATTTCCGTACAAGAAATAAATCGTATAACAATTTTTTTTTGTATGTTAGTACCTGTCTATCTTAATCAAGTTTATGGCGAATTAATATAAAAGAAAAATCATACCTAATACCAAATTGAGATTATCAAATTAGAGGAAATAGATCCATTAGGTACTATTTTCGTTAATCATAGCAAATTTTCACGTTTAGGTACTCTTGGCGAAATTAACATCAGGCGTTGATTTTTGTTGCATTTAATAAAACAAAATATAATTTGTAATTCAATTATGTTTTATTTAATATGAATAAGACCTTTAGTATGAATAGAACCCTTACAATTTCAGGTCGGTCGATCTATCTATTGCCGCCGGTTTATTATTTATTATTCCTAAGCGTGACCTATTTTTTTTTCAATGAAATATGATTATTTAATGAATTATGTATCATTTTTAGTTTAAATTTTTGTGTAATGCTTATATTGTAAAGTCAATTCCTACTTAGGTATACTTTGAGCATTAATATTTTTTGGGTGTAATATTTAGCTCACTGAAAGTTAGATATAAAATATGAGAGTAAAACAAAATTTATTATCCATCTTTTACAAAAATATTATGTCTAAAAAGTGTTTCGACAATATTTTATTTTAATACAATGAATTGCCGATAACGTAAGCGCTAACATACAATGGGCATGAGGTACCTAACAGTAGCTTTGAACGCAATAAACTCAAACAACCTACCTTATATGGTGAATGTTCCTACACCAAATCAGGATTGTATACAGGTACTTTCATACGTATATCACAGGTACATACATTTTTAACTTTGACGGATATGCAAACTTACTAATTAGCATCTCAAATTATATAGGGCAAAGTGGGATAAAATCGGGATGATATGAACAAATAAGTTGTAAATAAAGCAATCATAAATTAATATATATATAAAAAACTGCTTTCAACAGAAGTACGCATAAGCCTCATTTTGTCAACATAAATTAAAATAGAAATTTTAAAAGATTTCTGTATGCCACTAAGCACGACCAATGGTATCAAAGTGGACTCTGCAAGGCATTACTTTTTTTCTGCCAGATTATCGCTTTGCCAGGCCGTGTAGTGGCACTGCATGCATGCATGCTAGCCGGCGGTTGCGGGTTTGTTCCCCGCTTCGAGCAAATGTTTGTATTTCTACTAATATTGTTTCTGGGTCTGGGTCTTCCTACCGTGTCCCAGAGTGTACGTAAAATTGTCAGTCTCGGTCGTTACCATGACAATATTCTATTGCTGACTTGCCCTCGGGGTTGCAGAGGTCAGACGGCAGTATTTCTGTGTAAAAAACAATAAACCTGCCAAAATCCAGGCTAGAATAATTAGCCATAGAGCCATATAAATGTTTGGGATACTACAAAAATGATGATAACTTTTTTCTGCTATGTTAAAAGCTAAATTTTGAAAATGGAACTAATAATAATTAAATAGGTATGAACCATTGATAATTGGTGTCAATCATTGCGGGTGGCCCAAAGAAAATTTCTAAAAAGTAAAATATTAACAAAAAAATATATATGAAATTTACAACGGCTTTCAAGAATGATCATGATAAGAGACGTGACAAAAAAGGCCTGGTAACAACTAAAAATATACTTTTGAAGACACTATGCGCAATAAAAATATTACATTCTATATTCTTCGTTCAAACTTAAGGTGAGGATTCTTGAGCGCGTGCCAAAAAGTGTTTATTATTTTGACCACGCCGAACATTACTCTGTTCTAATTTTTGTAAAACGTGTGCGCTTGGCGCGTAATGCCAGTGAATGACCGATAGTAGTCTAAACATAGATAATATTGTGTGATTTTATACATAGGTACATTTAGTACATTGATTCAAAATAATAATGCGGTAAATATCCTTATTATAGGCTAAGGTACAGTTTAAAGTTTGTGTAAAAAACTTGAACTAAGTGTAGTAAACTTTAGTTCTATCTATTGCTATTATTTATGCAGATAAAACGATAGTTTGTGGTTTTAAATTTGAGGAGAGCTTGAATATTTTATTGAAATGTAATTACAGTGCCTTTAAGCACATATAAGAGCATCATATAAATGTGTAAAATATCTAAATCTACATATTAATTTAATAAAACAAAAAAAAATAACATTGACTCTATGAACAATCAAGGTGTCTTTATATAGACTTTACATTACCAAAGTACATTTTAACAGTATATAACGATCGCTTGTATAAATTGTTATAAATAAAGCATATATTTATTGAACATAATGTCAGGTTTTTATCGAGTTATAGTTGCTAGTCAGCCGCATTTTGGTTACGGCTCCGGAGTACATTGCTCCAAGCTGATAACTCTATTAATATCTCGTCTCTGAACCGCGAGCCATTAGCCAATCACCAGACGCTAACACATGCGTACTGATTAAAGCTGCGAAGAATGTAGAAAAAATAATGTATTGATTTAATTGTCGTTTTATATAGAACTCTACAAAATCTCAAGAAAGAACAGTTAAAATGTCTAAACTTTTCAACTAGGTCAATACAATTTCAATGTTATCGATAGGTAGGTATTGAATAAAAACAAATAGGTGGATTTAAGCCGCTTATATTTAGTAATTTTTAATTTTTCTTAATCGACGTACCCTAAATCATTAATGGTTTTCTTCCATTGTTAAGTAAACATTTAATTTTATCATAAAGATCCTGTTTTAAACGAAATTACTGTTAAATTTAAATGCAAATACACCGCTACTAGTACTGTCTATTACTATCAATGTAGTTAAATTGTAATAACTAATGGCTATTAGAAATTAGTATTAATATATACAGTAGAGTCACATTTTTTGTGGATATTGTCCTATATTTGGAATTCTTTTATGTCACACTATGGTCAAAGGTACATTAGTATCCATTGTGCTCTTTGTCTGTAATAAATAAATAATAATATAAATTAGTTATTGAAGTTGATAGTGACACACGACAAATATTATAACGGTCCATTTTGTCAGTAAAGTGAACGATAATCGTCAGTGTTCAGTGTTGATTTGGTGTTGTTGTCGGTACAACGTGCGATACGCGTGTTTTAGTGTTTGTTGGCGCGTCTCTTTACGATGGTTAAAAAGACAAACTTTTAATATTTACTCGGAGTTAATCAATTAATTTTAATAAGACTTTTAGTTAGTTAATATCATGTAAGTATGTTGACAATACTATACGATAATATAAATAATATTATTTTAGGAAAAGATTTTTTGTGTCAATAAAAATACATTACAATTTAAAAAATGTAATATTATTTTTCTTTTTCTAATTAAATCTTAATGGGTTAGTGGTATAACCTAAGTATGTATATCATAAAACAAACAACTTTTGTTTACAATTATTTATTTATCTATTGTGTCAAATTATTATTTTCATATTTCATTTTCAATGTATGGTTGTTATAACAAATATTTTTATAATATACGTAAATATAATGTTATAAGTTGAACAATTTATATTTAACCGATAAACACGCCGCTCGTTTCACTGTACGATCACCTCTTCTCATCCCGGCACTCGAGCGCTCAGGTGGATGTCAAGATTTTTGAAATATTGTTGTCATCTAAAACAATATTTTAAGTGAAAAAATTTTCTACCTTTTTACGGCGACTTTCACGAGCTATTCGTGTTCTGATTTATGTTTCATTAGGCCTCCTTAAATATTTTCGTTATTGTATATGACTGAGGTTAATGGAATATTTCAAGGAAAAAAATCTTTAATTCATTTAAAGTAGTACGTGTTTGAAGTAACGACATCTAGGGAGCCGCGGTTACGAAAAAACCTTGACGAGCTACTTGTGATATAGCGCTATGTGAAAAATAGCCTCGACGTCCTTGACGAAGATATTTTTAGTTTGTAAATCAAAAACAACTTCCATGTGTTGTTTCATCAATGTCAAACTAATATATTAATATTAAATAGAAGATCCTATGCATAATTCAAATATAGAAATTTTGAAGAGAAGTAACTCAACTACTAACCTAAGTAGTTGAGTTAATCTATATGTATTATTAACGGTACTACAAAATACTTTTAAATCTTATAAAAGTTATTAATTTTTACTATCTTATTGGGTTAAATTTGCAACAACAGACGCTGTAATGTTGATTACTTCCCCGACCTTGTGCACATTCAACTAATAACGGCCTTTGTCAATGAAAGCGCACCCTCCGCCTTCCATTTCATTTCAGAACCCGTAATGATATTGATCGCATTACTCTGTAAGAAGAAACTTGAGAACATCTCAATATTTCACGTTCCTAATTAACGGAGCCTCCACAAAGGGATAAAACTATCGCAATTTATCATGTAGGTATACTCATTGTCGAACTCTACGTTGAATTTTTTGTATTCTTTCTCGTTTAGATTAAAAATTATTATTAAACAAGGTTATGTTTTTGTTATGTTATTGAATTGATGCCAAAGAGTATTTCTCGTTTTTAATGGTCATATTTAATATCATGATCACATACATATAAATAGGTAAATGTTTTTTATTTATTTGGTTTCCGGTTTTTAGAATAACTATGGCACAGAGCTGAGTATATAGATTGCCGCAACAATATAGATTTAGAACGTACAATAAAAAGTATTTTGCGATATGTTTTAATAAAGATGGAACCTAAAAAATCTATTGTAAAAAAACGTTATAAGGCAATGAGGACTGCGAAAAAATGGAAGTTTGGTAGAGATTGAATCTTGAGATAGGAATCGTAGCGACGGTTGAGTTGGACGAGCGTTTAATGTTTATTATCTGCCGGAATCTATTTAACGTAAGTAAATCGAACTCGTCATTAGACGCTACAGTAGCGCCGTGTTTTGATTTCATTTTGAGTGAATGATATATCAAAATAGAAAATCTTAATTAAAATTAATTTGAAGGAAAAAGAGGATTTATGCCATAGTTTTATTCGGTTGGAATACCTACACGTTTATCGGCTACAGTGTAGCGCAGATAAGTAGAAGACTAAAGTCATGATCACATGTTACGAGTACAGTGATGAGACATCTTTGTTGCCTAGTGACGCGATGTCGAAAAGGAGCACAATTATGGCGATTTATTGTTTGAGACTGTAGTATTAAAACAAGAATTGAATAATAGAGGCGTCCACAATTATGTAATATAAATTGCTGTTTTATTATTTCTCTTTGAATTCTTTAATAGTAGTTATAACTTCTTTTAATTCTGTTTTTCTTTAATGATTAATCCATTCTTTTAATTATTCTGACGACAGTGTTGGCACAGTGGTCACTGTAATTGACTGAAGCGCTAATGACCGCGGGTTCGATCCGCGCTCATGACAGACATCTGTATTGGCCATATGGATGTCTTGTGTGTGCGTGTGCGCGCGCGCACGCGTGTGTGTGTGTGATGATCTTACTGGGAGGTCGTTGAGTGTAAAGCGTTATTCATAAAGTATACAGATACTAAGCTTCTTAAGAACGTCAAAAAAAAATGTTAATGATAGTGACAATGGTACACTTTTACTGTCTCGGTAAAGTACTCGTAACGTGTGATCAAGGCTTAACTGTACGCAGCGCTCGAGTAAACACGTGTTTCTTTCGCACGCGTTTGTACTTCATGTGTTTGTAGTACACGTTAGGATATATGAATATTTATTGAGCTAAATACTAAACCAGATGTTCTCACGGATTTTCTTACTTGAATTAATATTGTTTTGTGTTTAAATTATTTTGTTTACCATTTATTTTGCAGGATTATTAAAAATAATAATGGGCTACGCAGGGTATTCCAAGTTAGGAGAGACAGACGTATTTTTTTTCTTAATTAAGATACCATTGCTAAATTGAATTGAATTTTTTAAATACATATTTGAAATGTGTTAACAACAATATTATTTATCTAGTTATATTGACAGACGTAGGTATTAATGATGCATGTGATAATATCTTTGTTATAGTTTAAAACCATGACACCGACGAACGAAGGGGGCTTGGAGCCGCCGCAGATAGTAGTTCTGGACGGCGGATTCTCCACGCAACTTTCTTGTCACGTAGGGCACGTCATTGACGGTGACCCTCTTTGGAGCGCCCGCTTCTTGCACACACACCCCAACGAGGTCGTGAATACTCATCTTGACTTCCTTAGAGGTGACCGTTTTAAATATTGCATGGTAAATAAAACTATTATTTATACGTTTTATCATTACCTACGACCTTCGGACGATATAAACGTTGTTCAGTGTAATATCTTTTTATCTAAAACAAAAGATCACGCACATTGTTTGACCGCTAACGTGATACATCGATATAGGTTAGGTATTTATTAATAGTGGCTCTGTAGAATAATGACATAGCCAAGAAAAATTGCGTAGTTAAAGTCTGGTAAACCTAGAGTCTAGACATGTGTCACAAATTGCAATGACAAATGAAGTATTATTATTTATCACAATACATTGTAACAATAAGTACTATTAGGTACTACTAATTTATAGTAATTTATATAAAAAAAAGTAATTATATATCATTGCCACGAAATTTTATATTACATAAATAATTAAGTATAACTCTACTATTTATTTATGGTAATATAATAATGTCTGACATATATTTTTTCCGATTTGCATAATTTGATTTGTTACATGTCAATATAAAAATGGTATTTTTTCACAATTTCCTAAGGCGCACATATTACACATGATTTTATATTTGTGGATCTTGAACACCATTTAATATTCTAATATTAGATAACATTTCTAGACTAAGTCATTCTGTCTAGACAAACTGTTTCATTCTACGTGTTTAATTTTCCTCGCTCTATAGGTAATACAATTATCCGTCATCGCGTTGTTAATGGAATCAAATTTTAGATTCAATATATCACCGCTTTCATGACTGTCTTCTAATTCGGTTACTCTCATTCAGCAAGGCTTCTGAAGTACAAAGTAATTGCGTTGTTCCCTGTTACAAAGGCGCTGTGCGAATGAATATCTAGACACATTACATGAGCTCGCTGTTGAATACATACATAGGCACAAGTGCTCTGTAACTACGTAGACACATACGTGCATGGGTGTTTTGACGAATTACACGTTAGGTCGCTTTTAGCTTGTCATTTCCTTGCATCAGAGGGTGAGAGTGCGACCCCGTCTCGTGTCATCGTCCTATGAAAGCGCTTTTCTTCGCCACAAAACGGACCGTTTCTTTTCATAAGGAAAAGCTGAAAAGTGTCTGCAAGCAAATAACTCCCTGGAGACGAAAAGCCCACTGCCTTGCTTTACTGCCCGCCTGTGTAAGAGAAATGATACGAATAAATATAAAAAATGTCATCGTCCATTGTAAGAACATTATTACATCTTTGACAATTTGAACAATAATTGATGGGCAGGGTCGTAAAAGGACGCAATGGCCGTAAAAGTTAGTCACAACTTAAAAATTCAGGATAAATATGCGGTTAGGGAGGAGCAATAATCGTACCGTTTAATTATGATTGTCGCTTGTTGGTTTCGAGAAAATATACCATTGCTTTGCATTCGTAAATATACCTACTAAATGTCTTACATTTGCATAGAAGAAGAGAGACAAGGCGCGAGTAGGTACCTACCTAGCCGCGTTTTATAGGTGATTCGTCGGAGCTTTAGCACCGAATACATGACGCCGACGTCATTAATCACCTTGTCTCTCTAATACGTTTCCATTCGGAGCCCGTCTACTGTTTATTGCTAAATTAATTTCTTCAACTCAACAAATACCTATTCTGTTTTCAGTTGTGGTTCTTACTAAACTTGAGGAACATGTTCCATAATCCGTTACTAAGTTTTAACAACATTAATTGTTTACGTCTCCAATCCTTACCCTTCTCTTCATTAATATTTAGTAATAAAGTCAACAATTTGATAACTACGAATTTAGTTTATTAACATGAACTATGACGAAGTATTGTCTGTAGAAAAATAACAATGGAATTCTCTCTCTTTTATAGAAAATTAATTATTCCAACAAAATAATTAATGTGATGTTCTAATTGAGTAGTAAGCATGTGTATTTATAATATGTAGTTACATAAACGATTAAATTTGCAGCTGGTGCAGATTTAATAATAACGAATACATACCAAGCGTCGGTGGACGGGTTCGTGGAGCACCTGGACGTGACGGCCGAGCAGGCGTACGAGCTCATCGTGCGGGCCGTGGACCTCGCCAAGCAGGCGCGCGCCCTGTACCTAGAAGAATACCAGGACTATATACAAAGCGGTGAGCACGACCAATTTACTCTGTTCCGCCTTTACATAACATAAAGTTATTTTGAATTTAGTAGGTATATTCAGTGAAATTTCAAAATAAACATGAAAATATCTTTACTTACGAAAGTTTAGTTAAGATTTTTTACTTTTAATATTATGTATTAAACTCTAATAGATTTTGTCATAACCCAAAATGACTTATCCATAATATAACAAAGACTTTTGTATTTTGATATCAACAAAGCTTGGGTTCGTGTCCCTTAAGGGACGGGTGCAAGCACGCATTAATTACACTTCGTGAGGGCTTAGGTTATTTACACGGATATTGTTGAAGTATAAAATATGAGCAGTCGGCGACGTTCACACTAACTTAATTTTTATTGTACAGACCAGGTTCCATTAGTCGTGGGATCAGTCGGCCCGTACGGGGCTCATCTGCACGATGGATCAGAATACGATGGCAGTTATGCAGATACAACATCAGTTCAGGTAGACGCGCTTAATCTAGTGCTCCTAATCCCAATAGACAAATAGGCCACTAATAGAACATCGACCACATATATATTTAATGATGTATTAACCTCAATGTTAATCAGGCCTTTGTCTATTTCTATTTGTAGTGTGCTAGACAGTTTTAGACACTCAGGTCGACCGATCGATTTTGCATTAAAGCTTTCTTTTGACAAAGGCTATAAACGTGAAAGTGCTTGGACGTGAAATTTTTAGTGTTTCTATAAATTTTCTTTACTATATATTACATTCTATCGCCTCTTAATTTCTTAGTGTACCTTGATACTTTTCTTATTATAATGTCAAAGTTAGGTACTTAGATATTTAATATTTACCTACATTACTATTTATATCTATCTGAATAACTGCAAATTGTACATGTTCATTACTTTTTATTACAAACGCATATACATTTTGCCGATAACATAGGTAAATTCTCTTCAGTAGAGACCAAAAAAATGATCATCACGTCAATTCCCGCGGCTCAAGCGGCTCAATTAGTGGCGACTAAAAAAAAGTCGTCCCAGTATCAAACCAATCAGAAGCGCGTCGCAAATACGTCGAAAATATGCATTTTTCTTCGATTTTACTGAAATAAATAATTCCGAAAAAAAGGCTGAAATACACAACTTTCTCAAAAAATGGCTAAAATATGCATTTGCATATACGCATATGCATATAAAATAATACTTTCTCTATTTATATCTATTAAATTTATTGGCAAACGGTTGAAAAATTTCGGTTGAATAAACTGAAAAGCATGAAAGCATGAAAACAAATAAACTCATTTACTCATTTATAATATTATTAAGAATAAAAAAAAATAAATGCTATACCTATGTACGTTACAGTCGAAACCCATTTTCCTTCGTTAAAATTAGTTTTTACTAAATGTTTTTCTTGCAATTAGTTGAAACCGCTATTAGGAAAATTGTAGGAATAACTCAAAATAATAACTTTACTTATAATAATTTTAACTGAAAATTCATTTGGTTAATCGAATATTTTTAGATATATGTTTTAACTTACAATTAATATTTGGTATAACATCAAAGTCTCATTTGAAAGAGATTCTTGAATGTTGTTATTATTTATCGAAAATATATATGTATAAGTGAATAGGCACTTATATGAACCGAGCAATATGTCATTACATTTATCAGTAAACATACCACTAGACACAAACGTTGCTCTTATTTTATTGGTTCGTGTAAACGTGTACATAAGCATTATTATCATGTTAGGTACAGTCGCTCCTTTTGTATTCAACGAATATGAAAATATTTAACAGAAATGGAGATTATTATATTTCTACAGAACCCTCTGGCTAGATGAATTCCAATACAACGAAGTAAAGGTTAAAAGCGTCGGCTAAATCGTAAAGAGGGTCGTAAAGTTGCCGGCAAATTAAAATTTACATCGGCTATATGAAAACTCCCTTTCCATTTCTATCGTCTTTTTTCAATCGACAATATTTGAATCGGGCGGACAGTTAATTAATTAAATAATGGGAATTATAAGTGAATGCTACTAATATTATGTATTGCAATGTTATTTTATTAAAAGGGATAATATTATATAATCATCTATGCACAAAAGTAAAAATAAGCATGATAATATAAAAAGTATGTAGAAAATTTTTATTTGGTTTGTTTTATTTTGACCGACCTAATGGTCGTTACCAGGAACTAATAATATTTCTATAAAATTAAATTGCACATAATATGCCTACATAGCTATTAATAAACTTAAAACAAGAGGAGGTTCTCAATCAGGGACTGCGTTATGTTACCTCGGAGGCAGCTCGACCGATTTTGACAATTCTTTGTTTGTTGAAATGGGTTAATTTCCTAAATGAAAAGCAAAAAATAGAAAATTATAATATTAATTATATTTATTTTCGACAATATTTTAGAGTCGGTGCTACTTAATAAAATACAACGTGTTGCTTGGCACCGACTTTAAATTCTTATAGAAAAAAAACTCTTTTTGCTTGCTTTTAGAGTCAGTTTTTAAAGCTATTCTTCTATGTAAAAAATAAACAATACTGTGAAAAGCCGATTGAAGGTTTATAGATTATTTACTAGACCTCGTAAATGTGCGTGTAAAGTTCAGTATTGAATCTACGAAGACAGTTGATGTTTCATAAAGGGATGTACATTGTACCTACATTAAAGCCTTTAGTAAAACAAACAATACTATTTTACTTTTTACTTATTTATTAGCATTTGACCGCCGCTCCGCCCGCGTGGGTGTCATTTGTCGCTGTAGGTAAGAAAACACTGTTCTATATAGGTAGGTACTTATAACTACTCATTTTTGCGGGACAAAAAAAAATC
>DVXP01001929.1:0-13750 GCA_018235645.1 Junonia grisea | reverse complement strand
AATTACAATTTGCTTTATATATCTTGCCAGAAAGACAACGAGCATTATGTCCACGCGTTTACATCGTTCATATAATCCTTTACTGTGTAGGTAATATGATTTATTAATTAGTGCTTTATTAATATGCTTTAGAAAAGCGATTCTTTGAAACAGATACTAAACTAATTACGGGGTATTCAAGAAAACAGCTAAGTCAATAAATTCATAACGTATTTTTTATTCTAGACAGATTGAATTATTTAATACACTTTTCTAAAATAATAATAAAACTTTAGAATTCATTGATTTTTTGAAATACCGCAGAATTAGGTGTTTCACTTTAGCTACTGCTCGAAACTTCGTCCACGTCTGTGAAGATTGTTTGCCATTCCTTGAAAAATATAGCCTATATCCTATCCTATAATTTAAAATAAAAAGCCATCATTTTGTCGTCTTTCAGTCAAATCGGTTCAGCAATTTCTTGTGAATAAGCAACAAACACCAAACATTTAAACTTACAAATAGTGCACGTTTGTTTCGCCTTCATTATAGGTATTAGCTTTTGCCCGCAGCTACGCCCGTAGTTTGTCTTTTACCGATATTCCCCCAGGAAAATGCCATTTTTCCGGAATTAAAAGTATCCTATTATTTATCTAGGCTTTTACCTTCATGACTGCAATTTCATAGCAATCGGTATAGTAGTAACGTGAAAGCGGCAGAAACAAACTTACTTTCCCATGTAGGCATAATATAAAAAATATACAATAATAAAAATACTAAGTAAGGATCCAGTAAACAGTTAGACCGTAGGTCCGCCCGCGTGGAAGAACGTGCGGGGTATAAAAATTTCTTTTAGGTAGGTATAGCTCGATTTGAATTTAATCTCAACTTTTAAATTGCGAGTAGACACACGAATAATACTAGTATAGGTAGTATTGTAATATGTCGTTGTCGTAAAGGAAGAACTGACTTCCGTGTCTCAGAGTATCAGATGCAGGCTTCCTATAGCGTTAAATCATTTTCGTCTGTCCTTCCGTTTCCGTGTACATAATGTACTGTATATACCTACGTGTATTGTACATTTATATATAAATATAAAGTGACGTTTGTTTGTCTGTATAAGTATTTTCATTTTTAACAGGGTCTGCTTAATATTTTTGTACTTTTTGTTGACGCAGGGTAAATCTTCATAGATACCCGACTCCTGTGGGGATGTCGGGTTATGTGAGATTGCACTCACTAAAACCGCTGCGATGGCCGCCACAGCACGGAAAACGGCTCAGCTACGGGATCGCTTTCGCAGCACGTCCGCGGCCTCTCCCGAATATTCTTGTACTTATAAAGCAGAACTATAAATATACGTATTTAATTAGATACATTGATAAAAAATGCACCCTTAGGCCCTAAGAAGGTATACTGTTAGCGGAACTATCCGGAATACACGATTGGGTGGTTGCCTAGTGACGGTTGTTGATGTCAAGACAGAGGACATAGCGATATAGGGATATAATATGGTATGGAGAACTGGAATAGAAACATGTATGATGAACAGTGGTTATACAACCACTGTTCATCATACATGTTCATCATTATTCCCTTCTGGACTGCCTTTACATTACATACATATACATATATGTAGTAGAGCTTTTTTTTATAAAGTAATTATTAAATTAGGTTTAGTATCTTTAGTTATTCGCTATATATTCCTGCTTTATGCACAAGTAGTCCAAATGTATTGTTAAATTAAATAGTAACAGAATAGTAGTTATTTATGCCTCGTTTAACTATGTAAAACATTGCTTTACATCTAGCTTATGAATGTTAATTATTATTTAATTTACCCAAAAAATACTAAAACGCAAACATTAAGTGTCAAAAATGTATGATATTGCGAGAGGGGGACAGTTGTCTAAGACTTCATTCTTACAATTTCTTTAATTATCTGACTTGCGTCCGCTCTTAATGCGCAAAATGTTCTGCCAAATCTTATTGTTACACCCCGTTCCCACTTGTCGTGCGTCGTTTTTTTGTATGGAGTCTTGTCGTCGACGACACAAAATCGTATTTTGACAAGTGTGAATAGCTTCATATAGAATGTTCTGCCACTGGAACATATGATTAAAATCCGTGCACGACACACGACAAGTGGGAACGGGGTGTTAGTCTTAATCTTGCTGTCAAAATGTCTTAGCAACATAGTGACGACTATTTCGTGTATTACATAAAAATATTTTCGTTACAAATACAAAGAGTAGTTAGCACCGTGTCATTGATTCATTAATTACGTGTGTTATTATGCATCTCGCGAAACTTCGCACGTTCTTATATCTGCCATAACGTTATTGCGAAATTTTACATAACGGTTACCAATATAACATCTCGGAAGTTCATTTTTATCGCTATTTGTTTAACTTGTAATGTGTTTGTTGAGGTAATTATTACCTGTGGGATACTTTATTTTTACGCTCGCCTAAACTGCGTATTCGTAACGATTTAATTGCGATTGGGCAATTTTAAACCTCTTAAGATTTATAACTTTATTCATTATTGTAGGTTCTTGTCTAAAGTGGCTTAAGCATGTATGATCATTATTCAACTTTCTACTGACTAATAACTATTTTATAGATTAATAGGAAATACGCTTTTTCTTATTACGTGCGAGCAAAGGATATTTAGCTGATCTCTTTCAAACTAAGTAAATATACATAGTATGTTTATGTCTAAGTAAGTTTTTAGAAAACACTATCATCCTTCGCGAAAACAAGATCTTAATGTCATTGTTAGTGTCAACTTTTATTTCAAGATCATCACAAATGTAGTTTAAAACGAGTTTGCTATAAATAATTTCTTTTTAGCTAGTAAAAGTGGTTCGTAGGAAACATGTGTCTACTGTCAGGTAACTCGACCGCGAACCGCAGTGACAAGTTTGTCCGTTATTTCTAGAACATTATACATTTGAACTTTTCACTGGTTAATGTCGGATACAAATGCTATTTGAGTGTACATAATAATGTGTATTGTGGCGGTATTATTGTGTGAGAAGTTTAATTAAATATCAATACATGAGCTTAACAGAATAAACAAAAGTAATGTATATTTAATAACAGAATGTACACCAAACGACCCAAGTACAGGGCAAGGGTGCGTGATACAAAAACGTTTTGGGGAGCTGCGTATGAGTTGAAGTTCGCTCTCCCTGCCAAGTGTCACGGTCGATCCATTTTTCAGATATCGCGGTAAGCGCGTTGACCCCAAAAACAGGGAACGTGACCCCAAAAACATAGGTGTCGAACTGCGACCGCGCCGGGGTAGACCCATGTTTTAATATCAACTTACATTTCATTTTACTCATATTTTATGATAGTTCAGACTCAGAAGCGTCGCTTAACCAGCCCAACATACTTTTCTCCATTTATCATAATACATAGAAAGCAGCTGTCTGATTGAATCAAACATCGGTCATGTCGTTTGGGTGTTCTCGCAATTCTTCTGTCTACTTAATGTCACTTGAATGTCAGTGTGTGATTCGCATTGCGACAATGGTGGTGCTTTAATGATATTATAATAGGTCATTATAAGATGGGAAGGCACATCCTATGTGCAATTCTTATTGCAGTTTCGCCCGCAATTACGTGAAGGTTAAATGAATTTATGAACTAGATTTTTCACACTTTGAGCTCGATTTTGAAGTCGATGCGAAAAATTTTTCATGGTCCTGTCAAAAACTTCTTACGATCCTTAGCTGTAAAATTAACGCAATAATAGTTAGTCAACTGTTATGGTTTTCGTTTGAACAATAAGAATTTCTTTTGCGTTTAATCTTTTAAAATATTAATAGTTCTGTGGTTAAGTTTTGTAAACATTTCTATTTAAAATTCATACAAATATATTTGCATATACAAATTGCATTCAAGCCAAATACAGTTTGTAGGTACATAATGGTCGTACTGGCTATTGCTTCAGCCAAAGCATTTGCGATGCCGCTCCACCATCATCGATCATCAAGCTAATTGAAACGCCGGTTCCATAGCTGTTAATGACTCTTTAATCAATTATTCAAAATCAATGAGTATTAATTACAGATAAATAATCTCAGGGCATTCAAAATGTATTAGTCTACCTGAGTCACGTTTATCTATTATAGATACGTTCCGTTTACATAATTAATAATTGTAATCTCCGAGATTATTACGTTTTATCCTCGTTTGTTATTAATAACAAAGTCATATCTCTCCTACAAGACGTGCGGAACGTTTAAACTGGTTGTTTTCTGAATTAAAAAGTAACAGTTGTGTTGAAATTTTTTCGTGTTACGTTAGCTTTAGCCTTAATATTTAGGTATGTAAATCATATAAAGTCATTGAAACTACCGTATCACACCAGTAACCGCAACGTAACTATGTCAAAATCTAACTACGTAGCGCAATTTATTACATATAGTTACAAATTTATTTCATACGTTAACTTTGTTAAAACAAAATTTTATGCGAGCGGTTTTATTAACTATTTTTATCTAACAGAAAAATGTCTTCCGTATGTCTGTAGATTGAATGGACAGAACATATTTACTTTAACATTGAAAATGAATTTTTTTATTTTCTTCCTGTGTTGCAAAGTTTAATTAGACCAAATTGTAAGGTTAATTAAAGGTTAAATATGTAGACAATGCAATAAGCATAATAAGGTGTTTATTATTCCAACACCAATGAATGCTTATTAAATCGGTGAGCATTGCGGCTATCGGCGACCGATTCTATGACAAGGGCGTTGTCGACATCCGTCTCTCCGTGTTATTCTTAAATCAATTAGATCCGCTTTTAGAACTGTCATAATAGTTTCGAAACAATTTATACTTTATTATACGGGGCGGAGTTGCTAAATTCGTTTACCGTCCTTCTACGTCGCGGGTAGAAAAGTAAAAAGGAATGCTATTGTCGTGAGTCGGGGCCGTTCTCGCGAACTGGCCTTGTCCACGAGGTGCACCTTTAATGGTCCGGAAATTGCTATAGTTTTGTGCTTTGGCTTCGATTCGGCAGAATGTAATTAAAGTTTGTGGTCGCCGCTCCGATGTGTTGGCCCGCAAATGGATCTGTTATACCGATATTTCGTAACAGAAATAGCTGTGGTGTAGCGTTGCAAGTGTATTTGCATTTGTCGATTAACTCCTTTTTTTCCTATATAATTATTATAGTTACATGACTTCTCAATTAAGTTTGACAATGGCTATCGGTTAGAAACAGTGTTGCGCAATATCTATCGGCGAGCGAATTCTTGTACGTAGATATCAGAAGTTTTAGATTGCGTAAGAATGTTTATTGAGAGCGATTTAGTTTGTTACTCGCGTTGAGGGGAATTCATTGGTATCGTAACAGTGCGTAGTCTAGATCGAGTTATTTCTCAACCTTGTCACCGCTGCTCCAGTAAGAAACCCGTTGCTCAAGCTGCACTGAAATGCACCAGTTTGGCGAAAGTAAAAGTACCTGTTCTTGAGCTTGTCAATGGTACTGTCATTTTTGTAATCAAATTATGTTCTCACAGTATTATTCCGTTCGTAGGGACGATAAGAAGTGTGAGAATTGCATAAGTTTTTTAGCCACATGATTATCCCCGAGTAGGTGCAAAGATTTTCTTGTAGAGACGCTGCGTTACAAGGTAATAAATAAACATATATCGTTACAAGTTATATTAAAAATATGTATATAAATGCGTGGAACAGGATTGGCGACCGTTCTCAGTCAAATTGCATGAAAGTTGCGACATTGATTTATAGTTAAGTCTTGTGTAAAAAATGTCGCTACAACGAGTAACTTTCGTACACAGCTAGAAACCACCGGCGGATGTACTCTAAAAGGTAATAAAAAGTAATCTTGTCAAATATCTTGCGGTTTAATAACAGTGATATGTGTTTTTGAGAATATGTCGTAATTAATTATTTCATGAAAGGAAAATAACTATATAAATTATGCAAATTATTTTGGACACGCTGTATAAGAGAGACGATTGAGACGTTATTTATGCCCTCTTTCATTGTCTTCGATGCTTATCTTAATTTATTCAAGTTGCCATTTAATAAATAACACTGTTGCAGATATAAGAAATGGAATGGAAAGGCCGGCTTTAAAAAAGTTTTTACCGATTCGGAAATAGTGACTCAAAATGAGTCAAACTTGGAAAAACCAATTCAGGGGCTTTTTATGATTATACCTTGCTTGGGACAGTATAAAAAAATTATAATTGAACCACTGGACCGCATTCAGTCACATAATAAGGACTTGGTGGTAATTTTTAAAATCCCAATCAATTTTAATTATCTGTGGAATATTATTTTCTTTGCATTTGTGTTATGTAAATAAGCAAATGATTACTTATTTCGCCACCGAATTGTACTTATTAAAAGATTTTTATTTAAAGAATTTTTCAATTTATACTGATAGTTTCGTAATGAATTTCTTATCACATTATAATAAAATGTACGATCAGGAAAACCATTGTTCGTACAAACATTTAGAGTAAGACCATTTGTTTAAATTAACCGTTTAATATTTTCAACGCAAGTTATATATTAACATAAACCGTGGAACAGTGAAAGTGTATATAATATGCTGTAGAGTAATCGTAATGTTGTTTAAGTTTCATCGCTGACTGCATTTACAACTTACTATTATGGTGGTTCTAAAATTCATTGACATTTTCAACTTTATTCCCTTCGTCATAAAGCGCACATCTTTCTTTAGTTTATAGTATTTAGTATGCTGTATGCATTGGTAAAGCCGTCCCGTCAAAACGTCGATTATAATGTGTAACTATTACATTGCGTTATTGCTAAGCTGTCTCGTTAATCCGTTAGTGCATGGCAAGTAATGTATCGCTTGTAATTGATTGTAACCGTTTCTAAACACGACAGTTGCCATGGGAACGCGAGCGCACCAGCTGCGTTGTAAATTGTAACTGGATCAGACAATAAATACCTATTCGAATTCTTGTATTGAATTATTTACTCTTATGTCCTACCTAGATACTTGTTGCAAAATAAGTGCTATAACGCATAGCTTAGGCTCAAACATGACAAAAATCTGATAACAACTAGATTGTTATTGCCTTGCACGACCTTTATTAGAACAAAAAAAGTTAAAAACCTGAAAAGTTTCCAATAACTTTTCGAACAAATTCCTCAATACCTCTAATGGCTATTGTTGAAATAAAAATAAATCCACTTCGAATGTGGCTTTCACGTGATTTGATCAAATATTATAAAGAGAAATCTGATTTTTCTGTTCGGATGCAAAGTCGAAATAACTGGACCGTTTTTTAATACTTTCAGTTTTAGAAAGTTTCACAAAGCGGCATTAAATGCATCATTTTGGTATTTCGAGGGAGTATTAGTTCACTAATTAGAGACAATAATATTTTAATTTCATGGATGCGTTACTTCGTTAACAATGCTCTTCCAAATTAGACCATCAACATCTTATTGCCATTTACTTTGATATAGCTGGCATATTTATAGCCTTAAAGTATGTAAGTTCTCATAAGTTATCAGTATAGTGACGTGTTTCTATACAGCTGACTAGGAAGGTAACATATCATTGGTTGAAGTTATTAGCATTTGAATCTCAGGACCCTTTGCCGACTCCCCATATAGTGTAGTAAGTTCCCACGCTAGATTTATAAGCACCAGCAGCCTTGAATACTAAGGCATTGCTGTGATTGTTTCCGATCGTAGAGCTAAATGAATTCAATCATTAGATAGATTATTGTTGAATAATTGAATAAATATAGATATATATTTTTTAAATAAAATAACGTGGCGGTTTCTGTGCTTGTACTCTGTGTTACTAAGTAGTTTTTAATGTTTGAAAATGTGTTTTTTTTTTTAATTTTTTGAGAGCGTATTAGTTTTAGTACCTATAAAAGCTTTCTTGATAAAGTAATTAATATGCAACATATTTCTAAAAGACATCAAATACAAAGTTGTAAAAGATTGCTTAAAATTCTTGTTTCAAACAATGCCAATCGAGCTAAAGATATAATTTATGAAATAAACGGTATATTATTTTCGTAATCATGCCGTTAAATCGAGTTCGATGACAGCGAGACGAGATATTCATTTTGATGCCACGGCCAACGTTCTTGACCTAGGCCCCGCTCCGTTGCGTACGAGTGAAAGACTGCATCCGATCGCACAAAATCGATTACGACTATCTAAATCGAATGAGTCGAGTTGAAATTATAATCGATATGAATCTACTACATTTAATGCAGCACTGATTTCGATTTTAAAATTTCGCTTTCTAATCGCGTAACGTCATTTTTTTTCTTACATCATTTTGGAAACCAGTGTGTGATTTAATAATGTTAATTAAGGCGTATCTCAATTCATTTTTCCGTAGGTATTACGAAAAGAGAAATTCTTACGAATATAATTATATGTTAAGTGTTGTCACACTAAATGTTTATGTAAATTTTCGACCTTTATATAATAGGTTCCACCCCCGGCTTCGATTATAGGTAAAATATTTTTTTTTAAATATATTCGTCGTAATATAACACGACGTCGTAATAAGACGTGATGATGACTTACACCATACAGAAGGTCTTAAATATACCGGAACGACCCAGAGGAAGAGCAAGGTCACCCTGCACCTGGTGGACCAAAGTAGGAAAAAAGATGAAGGCTGCCAATCTCGATACACAGACAACCCAGAATAGAACACTCTGGAGCAAACGTATAAGGAGACCCGACCCCAAATAAACTGGGAAGAGGGTAGGACAAAGAAGAAGACTAAAAGGAAAGAAGAAGAAGAAGACTAAAAGGAAGAAGGACTAAAAGCCCCGACGATTTCGACGAAAAATCAAGGAATCGAAATTAGTAGATAATAGAGTTCTTTAAAGTGACATTAGTGACATCGATTAGGAATTTAACTAAATCTTTTTCCGGAGTAAATGTCGTGTCATATCATTTTTCAGTTTTATTTGCAAGAAGTTTATCCTCTATATTTGCTGAATCATGCAAGAATAAAAATCTCTTTTCTGATCGTGAGCGTGAACAATCACAAATAATTTAATAATACCAACGAGTCACGCTTACGAGGAAGTAATGCTTTTTATTGAAAAATTCATACCGATTCCTTCCTGTTACTCGATAATAGCGCGAAAAAAAAATAAAAAAGTATCCGAAACCTACAATAAGACACATGATAAATGCTTATGACACCATTTTAAAATTATTTCCATTAGAAAGTCAAATTTTAAATATATGTAGATCAAAGGAACATGAGTAGCATAGGTAGAAAGGGCACAAAATTTTCGTAGTTAGTATCAGAATCTTGTATATGTATAAAATGTCTGTTTCTCATGGATATTATAATGTGATCCCCTGTTACATGTTCACAGGGTTGCTATCACTCTCTCGGCTATTTTGCTGTCTAACAATGCATTGTATTGCGCTGTTCCGGTTTAAAGAATAAGTAAGAGTAATTACAGGTACAAGGAACAACAATTTAGATCTAAAGGCCGGCGGGCTATTTCCACTGACTTTACTAAGTTAGCGTCTTTAAGACCACTTAGTTTTAAATAACCCTTTTGTACCTTTGCATTGTTGTTCTTAATTTAAATATTTTAATTTGTATCAAGTTTCTTTTTTGTTATTTAGTTTTTTTTTTAATTACAAATGAATTTACATTTTAAGTTCAAGAATATTCTTCAATCAGCCCAGTTTATAAATATTTATTCTCAATGTAACTGGTCATAATCGTGATGCATACGAAATGAAGCGATGAAAGCACGATTTCGCTAGAAACCGACACAACGTTACACAAATTATGACATTTCATTTTATTAGAAATATTCGTGTCAAATCGAGACCTCGTTTTTAATGTAGATTAATAGATTCAGTGAAGCGTAACTGATGGCCAAGGAAAGGGAAATCTGACCAATGCCACAGAGTAGCGGGCGTCTTTAGAGAAAGTTTTAAATTATACATCGCGAGTAAACTGGTAACACTGACGGCGACAACTCGAGTTTAGATGCGGCTAGTCGGATGTTCGATGCGAGTATCGATTTTAAAGGCGAAAGTAAATTTTAATGTTATGTAAGATTCTCGAGATTATTTCATTTTATAAGCGGACGAAAATTTCTTTCGAGTTAGAAAATTCTGCGTCGATATCGTTGATTGAGGATTGATGGTAATATCGATTTTATTAGACATCTATGGCTTTAGTGCTAATTTTCTAAATGCGTGTTAGTGTAACGAAATTTTTGAAATGGTTTTTGGTTTTTTAATGTACTTTATATGAAAGCGTTAATGTAGAATGAAATGTCTAAAGTGGTTTTAATGCCCAATACAACCGTTACAAATAGCGCATTGTTAAACAATTACCTCCATCCAAGCTCTTTCGCTTAATTCTCTACATTGCTTCTCAAAGGAGCAAAAACAATGAAGTCATTTGAATAAAACCAAAAACATTTAAAACTGGTTTTACATTTTACATTTTCCCACCGCTATCACTTTTCATTTCTCAGAAATCGTATAACGCCTTAAGCAGCTTTTAAAAACGTAAACAATTATAATCGTTTCTTTTTATCCATAAAAGTAATGTCCTAAAAAACAACATTACCAAACCACGGAATTATATCATTCAGTTTTATATTAAATTTTGCCATAACCGTACACGCTCATAACTTACAAAATATCACAATTACGACCATATATGGCTTTAATTGGTGTAATAACTCAATCGGAATGCAAATGTTGACCGAAGTGTTTCTCGTAATTCGCGTTCTTTCCACAGAGCAGTAACCCAGTTCTCTTCACTCGCTATAGAGTAATTATCACCCACTATTGAACGGTGAACGAATGAATGAAACAATAGTATTGCAGAAAGGCTGTAGTGCATGCATTTCTATCTCTTGTGCAACACCCCACGCGTAATCTCGATAATACTTTGACAGCTACTTGAATTCAAAATTGTCTGCCATAGAAATATAGATCGTATGACAAAGGGAATAAAGTGGTTTATGTATACGATGGCATTTTCCGGTTAATATGAGAATACGCTCAAGGTTTCGCGCTCTGTGTCCAATTTAAGTTGTTTATGCTTTTACCCCTAGAGGTAAGCTTTTGATGCATCGTATATCATTTGCGTATTTGAATGTAACTTGTATACAGTAATAATAATACAAATATTTATTTCTCTCTAGTGATAAGAGATATTTCTCTCTTATATTATTTTTATGTGCCAATATAATGCATATATAGCTAATTCTGTATGTTTATTTCAATGTGGGAAGTAGAATTCAGAAATTTTGTATAGATAAGTGGGAATACGGGATTGAGTACGGGTGGGTAGGTATACGCGAAAGAAGGTTTCTTAGCATACTGTTGATTATGTTGTAACACTTTAATAAATAATAATAATAATCTTCGTGTGTAATAACTTGTGTGTTAATATTTTAATATTATATAATGTTGAGATATTTTCTGTAAGCACATACGAATGTATGCATGTTGACAGTTCTAAATGATTCGATTATTCTTATCATATAACGACTAACAATGCCTCTATTGAAATTTTCTTGACAATCGCTGCTAGTATGTGCAATGTAAGCAAAATTAGTCAAAGTAAAATACTGTCAAAACTCGTACTTAGGATAGGTACTGTAATTTCAAGTGTTTTTGAGTCTCATTAGTTCATCTATTGTTTTGTGCAAGTATAAGTTTTCAAGTGCTTAATGTGTTTCTAATTAATCTTGTAATTAGTGAAGAAAAGATGTTCGTGTTTGTTGAAAATTATTTTATGCACTTTTTACAAAGTAGGTACTGGTACAGGTACACGTGTTAATCTACTCTGGAACATTTCCAAGGTGCAGCATTGAATATCCTCTCAAACTGATTAAAATATAAATTACTTTTCAGTTTAATAGAAGTTTAAAGTTTAACACCAAATTGGCTTATAGCTTAGATTAATGTTATTTAACGGTATATTGATATTAATTGGCATTATAGAGCATCTTGATGTTAAGTGTTGGTATTTAATTCGAGAATAAACATCGATCGCATCTTGTAATCCAAAGTGTTAATCACATAAAACTACCGCTATTATCACGTAAACTACTGTAGTACAAAAATTGGAAATCAAGTGTGAATAATGTAATGAAATATGATAGCGCGATAGTTTTGCGCAATCGGTCCTCTATGCAGCAAGGACAATCACAAGTCGCAGGTTCCAGAGACAAAGTCAACAGTTATATTCTCATGCATTTTGCTAATGCGTTGTTCACCTTTAAGGTCACGCATATTGAGGTCGAGAATTGTATCAGAATATCAGTATACACTGGCCTTTAAACGCACGCAATTAACGGTCTTATTTTTAACACAGAAATGACCAAAATCGAATAAATTTTATGTGTTACTTACATCGAATTTTTGCCAATCGTAAATCTCTCATACGATAGTTGTAAGATTGTTCACATGTGTTATAAGCAATCGCCATTTAACGATATGACTTTTTGTTTAATAATTGCTTATACTTTATACTTCCTTAATTATACTCTAACAATTCCTATGGTTGTTTCGCGTGTTAAAGGTGATAGGAAAATATTATAATTAATTGAGCGTAACATAAAATAACCTTAGAAGTACAGTGAATTTGTTAATTGAATTAGAATTTAATAATATATAATTTTTTAAAATATTAATTCACAAATTACCTACTTCAAAAACCATTGGGCACTGCAATAATTTGTCTCGAAAAAAAAAATGATTTTCAGGAAGTACAAAAATACATAAATATGACATTATTAAATAATTATTTGATGATTTTAAAATGTCAACCGATTGACTGGTTCGTAAGTTGTTTAATTAACATACCTAATTAAACAAACTATTAAGTAAACTAATGTTTAAGAAATTTCGAATGAAATAACAAACAGGTTAATAAAACGATGGAATAAAAATGTAAATGTAATTTTGGAAAGCAACTTATGTTTTTTTGTGTCTGTCGTAACATCTGTATGATGAAATATATAGTATCTATCCATCATTAAAATGTAGAATTTTATTAAACTAGTTGTCAATATACTAATTAATTAAAATAAAATATTGTTTTCATATTATGTTATTGAAATGTTAATTGCTAAAAAACTTGTTTTTAACATGTGGTTAATTAGTTAGTTGACTATGTGTGAGAATACTCCAAAAACTAACCTATAGAACAACCATTATACATTTCTTTGAAAATCTAAGAAACTTGGAACTGTACTTATTTCTAAAGAGACATAGCAAATGTATTAAAAATATAGTTCTCTATAACGATAACAATCACTCGCAGAATGATTAATCATTCACGTGTGACACGATCATGTTACAGTTGCGTACATTGATACGTTACATTTAAACCTATAAAGTTTAATTTGAATTTTCTCGAACCATTAATCACTACATTTACACTTAATAGGTTCCAAACTATTGCAATTGATATGCTAGGTTTGTAATAGATAATGGATTTTTGGTGAAAAAAGAAAACGCGCGTGCGAATAGAATAGAATACGCGATTAAAAAAAGTGAAAATCGACTTACTTTCGATTTCTATTCTAAAATGTATGCATCACATCATGATTGAAGAAAAAGTAATCCAGCGTAAAAGTGAAAATCTAGCTCTCGCACATTTTTATGAGCCGAGATGGTCTAGTGGTGTGAACACGTGGATCTTAACCAAAGGTCACGGGTTCAAATCCTGGCTAACACCGCTGGATTTTCAAGTGCTAAATTTGT
>DVXP01001928.1:0-13755 GCA_018235645.1 Junonia grisea | reverse complement strand
TCTAGTCTATGCATATGTTTATAATTCCCACGACTGTATCTATTTCATTATTTTTTTGTTTTTAGTACATTTATCTTTAACATTGCAATGTATGTTGAACATAAAACCGTTTAACTTAAAAAGTTTTTTTACCTATTTTTATTTGAGATGGGCATTATTGGGATTTATTAATCGGCAAATTATCTAGATATCTATGGTTAATAGTAATTAATGTAAAAAAAAATAACCTATTATTAGATATTCATCAAATTTGGTAATTGAACATACGAGTACTTATATTTTACTTTTAAGAAATATAGTTACAGTCATTTTTTAAATTATTGTTTTAAATTTTTTTTGGAGCTCATAACTACGCGAAAATTCATTAAAAAATATCACCTATATATCATTTTCAAAATATCGAAGTGTTTTGTAAAATAGTACGTTTAGTTACATTTTTAAAAATGTTTATTACTTTATGTAGTATCATAAAATTCTTAATTTTTTTTTTAATTTTGGTATGACATACTACGAGTATGAAATCAAAAAATCATAAAATCAAAAAATGATCATAAATTAAAAACAACAAAACGGGCGCTTCATTTTACCAAAATGTAATGCTTTTAAATTTTCAACATTTTCATTAAGTTTTGAAATATCTGCATCTTTTGATTTTTTAATTGATATCAGAAGATGATATCAATTCATGATGATAATCAAATCAATCATGATAATCAAATCATGATGCAAATTAAAAAAAACAATTCATGCCTTTATTTTCTTTTTCACCTAACGATTAGATTTTTTTTAATTTTTCTTATTCATAAAATATTTTGGTTTTTTATTTTTTTATTAATATTGAAATTTAAAATGTTAAAAGATTAATTTTAAAAAATGCACTTTGCTTGCTAAAAAGTTTTGTAGAAAAAATATACGTAATGTATAGTATTCACTTAACTGCAGCACCTAAATACAGGGCCGGCAAAATTTCTTTCCTCCCTGGGCGGCGGACAACCACGCTACACCGCTGCTTAGACGTAGCCTTACCTAGACCTTCTTTGAATATGGTCCTAACTTCTGAGTATTTTTGCGTAATTAACGACTATTTCGGATAAATTTCACACAGACCTTCGTTAGGAGTCTTCAAAGGCAGAAAATTCCGAGAATCGATTAAAAGCCGTCTCTTAATTAAGACTTCGATTTGCTATGTGATGTTTTGTTTGCCGTCTTCCTTTAGCACCAGTGGTGGATTTAAGCTTGGTGCCGCCCTAGGCTCTAATTGATAGGCCGCCCAGGGCTGGATCTGTTTCCCTATATAGTTATATGTACTATTTTAACTAAAAATGTCGACACCCTTATTTCCCTACTTTAGATATACCACTTGAGCTAAAGAAGGTCGTCCACTTCGTTACACCTTTTGCCGCCCTAGAAGCCGAAATGTTCTACCCTTAAAACTGTGCCGCCCTAGGCTTGAGCCTAAAATGTGTATGTATACCGCTGTTCCGTATCCGTTAGAGAGAAAGATTTTCAACTTCACTTTTTGATGTAATTGACCAGATAACTATGGAATAATGGACAAGGCTTAAATACTTTCTTTTTCTTATTACATCAGCGAAAGTTTGTATGTTTCGATGATTGTTGGTAATTCGGCTTAATGCTCATTCATTTTAGTTGAAAATTAATTTTTCGGTTTAAACATAAACTACATAAAATTTTATCAATAAAAGATCATAAAAAGCGTTTGAAAATTGTGGTCGATAAAACTTATTAAAAGGTTATAACACTTTTACTTTACTACAATAGTAATACAAAGCCATAAATATCTAAAATGTAGTAAAATACAAAACATGTAGCGCTTTCAGTAAAATTGCTTTTTAATTGACATAATGCTCTCTATAGTAGATTGGCTTACTATTAGAAAAAACACAACGGAACAGCTGAACAAAAAAAAACGAAAAATATATAAAGTTGAGTGGTCTGGTACCTTAATGTGACGTAATAACGTTACAATATATGTAGTTCACAAAATTATTGTAGAAATTTATAAAACAAACTTATAATTTGACATTGAATATGGATGCAAACAGAACGCTAACGAACAGAGCAATGAAAACTAATTAAAATCAAATATCCAACGTAGGTAGTACAATTATAAAGCGTTTGTTTGAAAAGTGGCAAGTTTTGAGTAGCTGAAGTCGCTACGGTGTTAGTCATAACATAATTTAACGCGTTTCAAAATGAACACTGACGTCGCCACTTCTGTACCCGTCCGCACCTCTCGAGCCCGAGTGCCGACAGACGGGCAAACTGCCTGTTCCATATGAAATATGCCGTTGAAATTCAGCGCAGCATTTTAAGAAAGATTTTGTGAGTAAATAAAAACCTATGATATTCGCAATCTCTTTTTTTCGGCTGTGTAACATTGTTCTCTGAGTTGTAGAACAATAGAGCCTATAAGTAACCAACATAATATATTGTCTATATATTTATTTCTGAATGTAAACTGAAATATTCAAATACTGGAACTAAATAGTATATGAGTCATGTTGTTTTATTAATTTGACTTTGATTAACCATGGAGGCCTAAATAGACTTATATTACATTGAATATCTTAAGTACTAATGCTTTTAATCCCGTAACAGGTCCAATTAATGTAACGTTTAAGTCTCGCAGCTTAATACTAGATCTCCTGTCGTTATTACATAGAATTATACAATGAATACATGGAAACATTGAACCTATAAACGAAGATTTAACGAAGAGAAGGATACAAGCAGTTTAATCAATTAAATCTCCGAGAGGTTCATGAAAGTAGGTACTTGACCTTAATTAATCTATTCAAAGTACTCCAAAAACCACATTCCCAACAAAGAACACATTTAACAACATAAACACGACGTCACTTTAATTTACATACATTCGCATTAAAGACTTAAAACATTGTTTGCGCTTCGAATCTTATTTATAGTTAAGCGTATGTGAAGTTAATTGTAAAGGGCTATTAGTAATAAAAACCACACTAACCGCGTTAATAAAGCGACGGTACACGTATCGAATTACCGGCTGGAAAACGCGTAAAACTGTCAAATCATTAACCCAAATTACTTTCCGTTCGTTTTTTTACACGTGTTTCGTCCGATATGTATAAATATTTACTAATAATTTGTTTAATTGTATGTATTTTGTTGCTTTGGTAAAAATATATTGCATGTTTTATAAAGTAAAATTCGTGGCGAGCAAATAATTCACCAAATGGCAAGCGAAATTTAAGTAGCAAGTATTACGTACATCATATCTATGTACTATACTTATATTGTGCAAGTGTATTAAGATGGTTTCCAAATAAAATAAAATATGAAGCAATTAATTAAAATGTCAGCGATTTTATATGTAAAAGGGATGAAAGCCGAACTAAGTTTACAAACACAGCCACTTATGCGAGCCTTTTTGACCCCTGAATAGGGGATGAGCATCAATTACGAAACATCCTTCGCTTATACCCGTCATGCTTAAATATAGCCTTGTATTTAAGCTTGATCGTAATTTTGGTAATGAATATCAGTTGGTTGATGAAAATTTAAAAATATTTACAGTAAATATTTAGTGTGTTTTCAAATATTAAATATTAGGATTTCAGATCATTTTTCGTAGTCAATATCAAATCCTAAAAAAATGTGATTTCAGGAATTCTTAATACTTGAAAGCTGTGATTCGCATTCCCATCAATCACGCAGATAATATGATACTTTCTTACACCTTTAAAACCACAAATTTTATGTAAAGTGAGAATTTTTTTGTGAGTGTGGAAAGCCATTTTTCGGTAAGAATCCGTTTCGGCCATATTGAGCTATAGAGTCAAGTGTCCCTCTACTTAATTCATGATAATGAATTTAAAAGAAAAACTAACACGCCGACATTGGCTTTTATATTTAGACAGTAATAGTCGACCAAAGAAAAATAGATAATAATGTGAAAATTTTATTGAAAAGATAAGCTTGTGGGTTGTTTAATATTGGTGAATTATAAGAACTACGTTTAGTGAAAAACCGCATATTTTTTTTACAGAACCTTATCTGCATATTAGGCGTGGACTGCTCAATTTTAAACTATCCATTATATTAGTGCTTTATTTATACAATACACATGCTTCATAAATAATATAATATAACATTCAACAAATACTCATTATAATTACTAAAAAAAGACTATTTCTAAAGAAATTCTTCAAAACAGCACTCTAGCACGAGTGTTGTTTCGAATAGAAAGAATGACTGAATTTCCTATTCTATAGGGAGCACTCGAAAGAATCTGCAGCTGTGTGAGAGCCTTTTATAGCGACGTCATCACTGCTGAATTCATATTTGAAGACGGTATGAAATATAGATTTACGGCGAACAGAGTCGAGTTTATTTTAATTTGTTTGTTAATTAGTTTAACCTGTCTGAGGTCTGAGGCTTTGCTATCCGAACCCGTGGTGGAGTCAATTGACGTTCGAGAATTGAATGTAATATTTTTAACAGGAATAAAAAACTTTTTCATGTTTGAATTTTTGCTAATATTCGTGACTGCATGTAACGAAGAACATAGTTCTTATCACAACCACGTGATGAAGTTATTCGTAGAAAATAATTTTACGGGAAAAACTATTATATTCTCATATAAAAAATGTTTATTGTTTTGTCTAAAAAATGTTGAAGTTACTAAATAAATATTTACTACTCTCTAAACGATGGCAAAGATAACAAATTATCTCACTAAAGATACTTTCTTCTTAAAGGAATAACTGGAGATACCTACTTTCTTCTTTATTGTTCATTCTCAAGTAAAGTTAAATGCATTAAAGTACAAAGTTAGCTCAAATTTATCTTCATTGGCTAACTTTATGATTTACTTCTTACGAGTCCTATGACCCTGTGGTCGTTCTAATGAAAATTTCTAATACGTCGTTATCAGGTCATGGAACGAATAATATTACCATCAAATGAACGTCATGTGAATGCGTAATATAAAAAGATTTGTCATTTTCTTGAGAAACGAGGCCTCATTAATTTATGTTATCCACAGCCTCTTAGCGGATTTGTAGAACACAGTCGCGATAATCTGCCGCAGGTGTATGTACGTACATTATGTAATACTAGACTATGATAAGCTTCTGAATTTTCCGACAAACTATCTTTTATTTATAATAGATGTTTTGGAACCTTTTTATATACCATATAAAAGGAATGGCTAAAATAGATTTGGTGAACAGTGTTTTAAAACATTATTAAACCTAAATTGCCACAGCTCACCTGACAAAGACTAATACGAACAGCGATTGAAGGACAATAAATTATTTTCATCATTAGTCTTTAAGATTAATGTATCTCGCAGAGAGGATTATTTTTATATCCAAGGTAAACAAGAGGGAGTTAAGAAAGTATAAAAATGGCTAACCTTTATATAACCTAAAGGGCATAAATGAATGTGCATGATTTTTGCATCTTAGTAATTAACAAAGATATCAAAATAAAATACAACATAGAATATTTTTACCAGTTCATATATAATGTAAGCGTTTCAACTAAATTATTATTGATAGAGTTGGCAGAGACTAATTAATGTGAGCCCGAGCCCGTCGGCGACGCCCGAGCCTCGCTGAGACATCCGCTTGCGCCGCGAGCACTGCGGGAGAATTCACGCCAATCTCGCTTTTCTATATTTCATTAAAACTTTCTATGACTGGGTTATTTTCTACCTCATATTTAATATCTGCGGAGGTCTTCGCCTGTACGTGGGTATGGAGATAAGATAAACCCTTTATGTTATTATTGCGTATAGGCAACATCACCGTAAATCTCAACATGTATTCAATGCTTTTTAGGTAAATAAGCAATAAACATTCTCCCATCCAACTACATAAACTCTTACATAAAGAATAAGGTTAGAATTAATATGTGAATGAAATACTATTTTTATATATTTCTATAACATTTTTTTAGAATTAAAGATTCATTATCTGAAGCTTTGTTATTTTGTTAGGCTGCAGCTGTATTGTTGCACTCTATCTTTTCTGCCTTTCAAAAATATATTGTAACTGGCTTTAATTTCTCAAACAAAACTGTCTTATAATCTTACACAAAGCGTACAAAATTACCGTAAAATGTTTATGTTTTAAACGCAACAGGCTGCGTTTATTTTTATGTTTTGAAAATCAGAGATGTTCAGATTGTGTAGGAGCCGCCCGGGGAATTACAGAGCTATAAAAAGGCAAGAATCCCACAGTTGTACAAAGCCGCTTTTCCAAGTAGTTAAAATTAAACCACTTTCTAAATACAAATTATATTTTACTTTATAAGTTACTGATTTACATTTTATTTACTTTTCCTAAAATGTACATTTCAGAATGACAACTTTTGTACACAAAATGTCTTCAATATAACGTAATTTCCTTCTTTCTTTTTTCTTAATAATTTAGGTCTTTTCAGAATGTTAGATTTTGTGCGAAAGTATTTTTACATAAATGTGACTATTTCTGTTACCTATTTTTTACGTTATATGGCCTCAATGGATTTACATACACATGTCACATACTCGTAAGCTCCTATTCCGTAATCCGTGAATTCCGTGATCGGTAAATCCATCAGACACTGGTAAGTATATGTTTATCGAAAATCGATAATTTAAATTTCTTTATGACAATTTAATTAAAATATTTCAAGGGGTACTTACTTTAAGTAGAATTAGAAAGGCTATTAATGAGATCTGATGATTAATTTGGTTTTCAATGAGATTCAAACAGTTCATTGAATAAATCAGAACTTTATGAGAGAAAATTATGAAGTTTTTTATTTACATAAATTTCTTAAAATATTATTTTCGAAACAAATTAAAACAGTAGTATAGGTAAATTATTTATTCCACCGTAATTTATTTACGAAATTCAAGTTTAATTGAAAATTGTAATATAAATTGAAAGGTCAAAGCAATTTATGTACAAACATAGACAGAGCCTCACACAATTCACTAAAATAAAATGTGCATATATTACAATTACAACTAAATTACTTACCAAAATAAAATGAACTTTCACATTGTGTTAAAATTAAAGTATCAATTCGGGGTAAATTAATGTAATTCATATAATCCGAAAAATATATATTTATATAATACTTGTTATTAAGAATTTGTTTATTTTCTTAGAGGCTACACCGCTACAGTGAAACATAACACTTTCAACGCCTGTAATACCCCCTTTTTAGCTTCGCATTATTTGGGTAAAAATGGTAGGTATTGCAGAGAAAAAAAAATACATAAGCTAAATAAGTAACCAAAATAATTGTAAGAAAACTGTCGAAGAAGGAAGAATATTTATATAGATATACGACGTCTGAAAATTTCAAGGCATTAAGCCTAGTAACCGTGATTAACTGATTAATAAATAATGCTAATGCCTCAACACTAAACGGATTTTTATTCGCAGCTGCGTTTATTAAAAACGAATTATGAATACGCGAACATTTAGCGCGTGCTATAATTTATTATGAGAGGCAATCTTTCGTCGCTTGTCAAAAGCATTTCCCCCTGTGGCTTACTTTAAGTCCTTGCCCGACACGGAACGTGGCCTGTATTTCAATGAATACATACATATGATCAATATAAAAGTCCGGAGCAGCAAACGCGTATGTTTTATGGATAAGACCATAATAACTACTATAGTTCACATAAATTGAACTGTTATCTTTTAATGCTAACTTATCCCTATAATTGGTGTTACTAGATAATAGGGTTAAATATAGTAATAAAATGTTTTTTTCACCCATTATATGTTGTAAAAAGGGTATACATTTTTTACATTGTAAAATAAAAAGAAGAAAATTAAAAAAATATATTATTATGCAAATTGTAAGATTTTCATAATTAGTGCTTCCTTTATAAATAGCATATTTTTCTAAAGCACTAAAAGCTCTAACTCTTATATAAAGAATATTAGCAAAAGATTTTCTACTTTAAGCTTTCAACTTGCTGTTCTACTAAACTTTTAAAATGAAGGCTGTTTTACAAATTAATAGTATAAAATTTTACATTGCGTAATTTCCATACAGTAAAATAGCCTGTTTCCTTTTTTTAATTGACGGCGTCCTCATGAAAGAAACTCTCTGGGTAGAGTGCTCTTTCGTTTCAAATAATTACGACAAAATTGAATTGCATAAACATACCTACTCGTATAAAAGCCCGAAATAAAATATATTTATACCTGTCCTCTTCTGCTTTGTTTAATACATGGTTACGTATTACAAGGAATTGTATACATTTTTTGTCGGAAAGAATAAAACTTAGGAATGAAAGTTAGAATCTAAATAAAACACAAGACACATAAATGGATAACTTTTATATTGAACTTTAGAACCGGTTTTGTAGTAACATTAAAACAAATATGTACCTAATGTACCTGACTTCCACTATCTTTACAAACCAGACCGAGTTTTACATCACTTTATGTAGAGCGTATTTATCATTAGATAATATTTCTACAATTTACCATTTACATTACAAATCAAATCTTAACCATTTTTTTTATATTTGAACCTATTTAGATTTGATTTTTTTTAAATATCCACTTTTTATCCGACTAGAATTCTCAATTCCCGCGTATACATATATATTTTATGGCTGTTTGCGGATAACTTTGTCGTTTATGGACCGATTTTGATCAAGCTTTTGATGGAAAGGAGATGTTCTAAGGGAAGTCTCATAAAAAAGAGACCAGCACCTGATGATGGCATTCTAAAGAAATCGAGGAGAACTTTTTAAAATCGTAGGAGTTAATCTGATGATTGAGCCGAACGGCAATCGAGGGAAATTTTCGACGATTTACCGCATTGAGTACGGGCTTCATAAATTTGTATTGATAAGCACTTTGCGTCCATACTGGTTAATTGTAACTTAAAAGTGTAAAATAATAACTTTAAACGGAAACTTTTGAAGTGGGTTATTATTTTTTTGAGAAGTTACTTATTGAATAATCTACAACCCTATGCCTTTAACGGGTAAAACCAGCCCAGCATATTCTTTTTATATTTTCAGTAAGTTTTAGTTCTTAAAGGGAAATTTGTTTACACTGGTACGTTACATTGAACAAATCTATTTACAGCCCTCCCACGTTCGAGAACCACTTTTTGATTTCACTTTATTTGTCCCGCATTTCAGTTTGTAGGTGACCACTAGAAATTAACGGGCTTCAAAGGAAGGCACACAAAGTTCGTGCCAGTTCATTTAATTTAAATTTAAATTAAGGAATGCCAAATAATTTACTACTAAGTATTCGTCAACAAATAGAATCTTAGGTACAAGTAATGTTGGCTACAAATGAGAATGTCATTTACATATCATATAAAAAACCTAAAAGTTTTAACTATAATTATTGTAGTATTACTATTTAGATACGTGCATACAAATAACAATTCATATTTAAACAACTGATATAATTATAAATACTAGGTCACGTTAGGTACACAGTTTTGCATTTGCATGATAGCGGCGATCAATACATTATGCATTTAAATATTAAACATCCATCTATTTGTCAACATTTAACTGCTAAGGTCGCACCTCAAAATAAACAAAGAATCTATAAACGATGAAATTACCATCAACTTATGTACCAATGCACATAAAATAATGGAAATGAGTAATTTTGTTAAAGAATGAGAGCCGAGAGATTGACATTTCTTTTCATAAATTTAAAAGTTAAAATATATATGATACTTTTAGTTATAATAGTTTCAAGTGAAACTAACAAAATCTTGCTAAAAATAAATCCCAACAAATATTATGAACTAAAAACAGAACTTATTTTTATACTACTTACTTTCCCTTTTGGCCCGAGTACTTGACATTCAACATAAATACCGCTGTCCGGGGACGATATCATGACAAACTGCTTCACTTCTCTCGCTCATGAGAAACACTTTTATAAAATTAAGCTACAAACGGTATATGAAGCAATTTAATTCATAAATACATAATGAAGAGAAAGAGGGCGCGTCATGAGACCGCCCTCAGGCAATTTGAGCGTCACAGCCCAATCACTTTAATTATACACGCACTCGTATATTTCATTGTGGTGGTCTAAGCCTGCACGATAATGTTGACAATACTCTGTGACGAACGTAAACTATAATTATTAATAGAGGAAATTACCCGGCTATTATTCTATTCCAAAATACCGTCATGAAACCGTGGTTGGAAATTGTTTAATGCAATTTCTGAAATGGAAATTACATTATTTAGTTCCATCCCCCGAGAGGTATTCACGCATTCGCTTTATTTAATTGTTATTTTATAATTTTCCTGGCATTTACAATTAACTAATACTACATTTTAAAGTTATATTTTTAATTAAATAATCCTTATTGGGGGCTTTGTTAAAAGCTATAGCCTCTATAATTAACAATATGCATAATATTCACCACTAAATATGTTTTATAATAAAGCATATATGTATGTTTTAGTATGATTATAAAGATAACTGTACTCCACCTCAACATAAATTTTAACTATGCCAAATTTCATACTCATTAAAAATAGATACCACTGGGTTAGTTTTTAATAAAACTCAGCACGGTAACATACATTCTGAAAAAAAAAACACATCTTCACCTTACGTTTTTTATCACTAATCATGTTGCAGCAAAAGTCAATATAACAGTAACAAAAAAAAAACGTAACACAGCCTGTACATATCCCACTGCTGGGCATAGGCCTCTTCTCCTATATAGGGAGAAGGTATGGAGCTTAATCACACACATACATGTGTAAGAATTCCTTCCGGCGCATGCAGGTTTCCTCACGATGTTTTCCTTCACCGACGAGCTCGAGATGAATTTAAAGACAAATTTAGCATAGAATTTAAAGACAATTTTGGTTAAGATCCACGTGTTCGCACCACTAGGCCATCTCGGCTCGGATTCACTTATGCTTACTATCAATAACCTATGTATTAGTGGTTTTTGATGCATTTATTAAACTTTTTATGTGTTTTTATTTTGTTGAACATCATCTTTTCATGTTCCATAGTACAGAAATCGAATAAAAATCCTATACATTGTAAGATATGCTGATAAAATTCAAGTATAAGCGCATATACTTGTTGCATCGCGTAGAATGTTGTGGTATCAGCCCAGAATGGGTTTAAGAAGTTAATAGTACTGCTTATACGAATTTAAGCCTTATTTTCTAATGTTAAAGACTATAATACCTTGGAGTAATTTACAAAATGGCATTTACAGCTCTTTTCCACTTAGATAAAATAAGAGTACACTTAAGAACTTACATGAACGCTTCATCCGAAGCAATTTGTTAAAAATGTTTTTGAAATTTTCTAAAATATAACGATGTAAACTGTTTAATGATCCCTTTCAAGGGTTTCGTTAAAGTTTCCTGTCAGATGTTATAAAATATTTCGTCTATAAATTTTTTAGAGTTTTCTAGAAGGTAAATCGTTATGGACTCTTTTTTAAAATTATGTTTTAGGGTTCTATTGATCAACTTAAAAAGCTTCATTTTATATAATATACTTAAAATAAAAAATTAGAAAAGTATTTATAGAGTTCATTAATTTTGGAATACATTTAACTCGTAGCTATCCTTCGAAAATCCTATAAAAGAAGATATACAATATATACTGATTAAAGAGCAACATTACATATATTATGGTTCATACTAAAATTATGTTGTAACAAAATATTTCACAGGAAAAGACCTAGTTCCTTCTTCGATGTTTTCGTCAAAATAACGACATACATCACACCAACAATTTCGTACTGATCTATACTTCCAGTCTACTGAATATCGGCTCCATGTTACAACGTTGGGCCGACTCCGCAAACTTTATATTTACTTAGACGCTACACTAACATTACGACCACATATAAAAAAAAACCTCAAGCGATATCAACCTTTATCCCCTACACATAAGTCCGAAAATGGCTTGCATTAAAATCGAACACACTCGACTGTTGTATAGCGTACGTATCCAAGTGACAATGGAATATGTGGTGTTACTTGGCTAAACAATTTTGTGTTGTACGTCTTAGGCAATAAGATAGATAATTGCGTGGTTAGTTGATACGATGGTTTCAAAATTAAGGTATCCTGGTTAGTTTCACTGGTGTATCCGAAAGTTTATCGTTTAATGAGCTTGCTTCGACCATTAGTGTCCCTTCTCGATAGATAAATAGAGCAATGTGTTTGTGTCTAGATGTACTAGTTACTTTACATTGTTAAGACTGAAAGGATTAATTAGGCTGTTGACGGGAACTGTTTGTACAGCTGCGTAAATGTTGTATTGCGTAAACAACATGTGAGAGAGTAATGTTGATTTTGACGTAATATTTTAAAGATATTGCCGACTTGCTGTTGCCAATTTAAATTGAATTCAGTCATTTAATTCTTTTTTTATATCTACATAAATGTTGCCAAAATCTGGTAATTATATTCTATAAAAATAATAGTAATTGAGACTACAAGTCTATTTGGGAAGATGAAATTTTGAAATATTCAAAATTCGGATTGTTCTAACTCTAAGATTTTTTCAAAAAGTTGTAATGATTTTGCGTTTACGTTTATACGTTTCCTTTTTTAAATTCCCTAATAACTATTTCTGTTACATTCGTTATGAGACCATAACAAAAATAGTTGTTAAATCGTTTTACATTTGTTTATTTATTATTTTTGTGTTATTTCACACGTGGGGAAATAATGTTAAACCTTAACATCAAATCAAAAATTTGCGACACAGGGATTCGAACCTTATGCCTGGCCGGGGCAAGTGCTCTAGCCGATTGAGCTATGAGCCGCCTAGTCCGTTTTACATTCAAATCTAAATTATTTTAAATTTAGAAAACATCAGCAACGCAATTTTGCAAAAAAATATTGGATACTCCTTTTGCTCTTGCGGCTTCTTCTTGTAGTGATTATCCACTTATCCAGCAGTATTTTTACCTTCAGATTGTACTGTTCTATACTCTTACTCTACTCTAATCTTCTAATATACTCATAAAAAATAATTATGATAGTACAAAGCTCAAATATCAACAATTGCACGTTTTAACAATAGAACTGCTTTGATTACGAACTGTTGTTTCGCCTTTGAAATATTACCAAATTGTATACACGTATGCTTTAATCAAAGCCACAAAGCCTTCTAGGGAACCTTTCCTAGAATTTACTCGTACATTCTATTGCATCTGTTGAACAATTTGGTTCAGAGCTTACATGGTCCATGTTACTAACTTGGTAATTACCTTTACTGTACTGTAAGGTATTTGGGTATGAATTGATTAATTAATTAATTAATTATTATTATTTATCCAGGATATCAATATGGATAATGGTTTGGCAATTTAAGTTATGATTGACAGCAAAATTGAACGTTAAAGGAATTGGTATGAAATTTACTTTTAACATTAAATTAATGTCATTAGGGTAAAGGCACCTAATTCCGAGGTATTTAGAAAAATGACACCTAAACAGATACGTTTCCTTAGGTGATTGAGGGAATTGAAAACTTCTTGCATTCCCTCCTCCCTTGAGTCGTGAAATGGAAGCACAACTTTCATATCAGTTTTCTGGTAAGGAGATCTTTACTCAAGAAAGCAAACAACACCTATCACTTTTCACTATGAAAAACAACAAGGATAAGAAACTTTAAAAAAAAACGTAACGTAACACAGCCTGTACATATCCCACTGCTGGGCATAGGCCTCTTCTCCTATTAGGGAAAAGGTATGGAG
>DVXP01001927.1:0-13755 GCA_018235645.1 Junonia grisea | reverse complement strand
TGCCACTGCGTTACCGTGGACAGGACGGGGCCCAGGGGACACGAACGAGGACGTATGCACTGTGGGGGGTCCCCCAAATAGATTACTTGACGTGACAAATTAATTGCTGGCAACCCTAAATTAATTATGTGTTTATAAATTTTTTTGATAGTCTGTTACATTTTTTTTGACGTTCCATTTTCAAATTCCTTTCCGTCAATCATAATTAACTATGACAATAATTTGAAATATTGAGCTAATATTTTTATGTGATAACATTTTTTTGAGTTGGTTTACCAAGTTACAATTATTTATTCCAATTTAATTAATAGTGGTATAATGTATTGCTAAATATAAGAACTAAGCCTGATAGAGAATCAATGAAAAGCAAAAAAAAGCAAATTACCGCAGTATATTATATAATATTATATATATTAAGACTTCAGTTTTCATATGGATACTTACTTATTAACGACCTACTCACATAATATTTATTATTGAAATTCTATTAATAATAACTTTTTCTACGAACACGTTTCTTATAATAACAAAGAGAGGCACGTATTCCGAAAATGTCAAACTATACTTTAGAATCTTGATGGTATAATCCTGTAGATTAACAAACTCGACGTTTCCAACAAAGCGAAACAGAAAACATATTCTTCTAAGAAAACTTGTAAAATTTAACACCGATTCCACATAATTTTCATTTATTACGCGGCAAAAATACACAGATAAAATATGATTCGATGACAGTTTTTTTTTTCGAAATAAAGAACAAAGGCCAACAACGCACGCATGAGTAACAAAAGCAGTAAATAATACATTTTTAAATTGGCAATAATTCAGACGGTACATTCGAAATTCAAATTATGAAAATATAATTCGTTTTTAAATCATTTTAATGAAAACAGCTATTCATAAATAATGATAAAATAGTACGAATATAATTTGACAATGGATTTTTCAAATATTTCAACGCTATTACGTAGTAATTTGTCAATCGGCGCTAAAATCTGTTGGCTTATTGTTAGTTTCGCTAAAGGTCGTGTCACACTGAAATTAACTATAAAAGCTTTGACACGCTTATCTGTGATAAGGTCAGTCGATGATTGATGTCATAATGACGAAGATTAATTATTTATCGATATTAAGAGACATTTAAATGTTTAACGCCAGCCTATCTTAGGTATACAAGATCAAGTGCTGAACGAGCGCCACTATGATCGTATAACCTGTCGAAAGTATAATATAAAATATAAAACTGTTTAAATAATTGATTTATTAAATTAGAATTGGGTTTCTCCCAATCCTTTTCCATAGGTATATCCCATCTCCTCCTTTCTCTTTTTACTTTAGATATTGATGTTATTCCAGCAAATAATGTATTGTTCTTTAGGAACTGCAAATGTTTATGGGCGGCAAATCAGTTAAACTTTTAAATAGCAAATAAAAGAGCATTGTATTTGCTTTTATCATTAAAACAAATAGTAACCAAAAATTTTATTTTCAATATCTTTATAAAAATCTCCAACAGTGGGTTATAACCCTTAATGTTTGACGATAATCAGCCGTCAACACGTCAACACTATTGTCGTCGCGACAACAATAGATTCGAATTACGAAAACTTTCGACGTTTGAAAATAAAAATTGAAAATATACGGTTCCATTTTCAAAACGCGTTACAGAGAAATACGATTTTGAAAATAATAAAAGAATTTTATTGGAACTTTTTAGGGGTCTGTAATTGAAGATGTGGTATTTTCATTATAAATTATATGTAGTTGTACTTTAAGTGCACCTACCTTAGTTTTAAAAGTGTCGTATTTAAATTATTATTAAATGACTGACTTACTTATTTTTACTCAATTATACTTAATTGATCGTAAGTTAAGATGTCAATAAAAAACCTATGTTACCCGTATCGGTATGGTTTCCTCTTCGTAATTAGAAAGGCCTATATTTTTATCTATCCGTTCGTTTGTCTACCCGTGTACCGCGTGAATTGTTTGAAAAAATTCACACGGGACACGGGTAAGTAAGATATACGAATAAAATTTTCATAGCATATTTTTTATGATGGCGGATATTCCAAAACGTAAAAAACTGTCTGTACTTTTTAGAGGCACGGAACCCATGTTATACGAATCCGATTCGACTTTAACCAATTTATTTCAAACAATTGTCATCATATATTCTCCAATAAAAAACAGGTGGCGATTTTTAAGTGATTTTAATGTGCGGAATTCCATACTGAAGCGACCTGTCAAAACATCAGCAATAAAATACCGTGCGGCCGCCATTGTTACCGCTAATTTCATTATAAATAGTTCGTTTATGAGGATTCCTGAAGTTATGTGGTTGTAAATTATTAAAAGTATCCGTAAATGTTAGTTTGCGGTACATTTTGATGAATTAACAATGGGCTATAAATCATTTAATTACTTGTAGAATTTTCTTAGCAAAAAAAAAATAGAAATTCACTTTAATATTGGGATACTTTTATTTATTGTGGGATACTATTAGATTAATACGGATACGAATTAGGTTAAATAAATTTATTGTAATTTATTTTTTCTTGATGTCTCTCTTTAATGACCATACCAAAATAAAAACACATACCTAACAATTCATATATACTTTAGGTATATAGAAAAATATTAGGTCATTCTGTTTTCGAAAACTTATCCTTATTTTATGGAATTAAAACTTCTGTTTCTTAAATAAATAAAAATAATTAATATAAAGTAAAACGATAAAATAGCCTATATTTTATACATAAGTCACACTTTACACAATCAACGCAATAACAATCAAAACAGTTCACACATTCAAAAATAGAATCCAAATTAAAAAAAAAAACTATCGTTCTAAAAAACACAATAAATAAACACAATACGTCCCACCACATTCCACACATAAAATAAAAGAAACGTCGTGAAGTTAATAATCGTTAAAATGTCGCCGCAATAAATATATCTTATTGTTTTAATAAACAATGGTCACAATGAAGAGGATTGTGAGTGATATGTGAGGGACGTGGATGTAGATTAGTTTGATAACAGACACTCCAATGTGTTGCCTCTATGTTTAAAGTAATCTGTGTAAAAAAAAAAGAATTGAAAATATAGACGACTTTTACGACAGATGAGTCAATTCCATGACAAAAGACAGAATCTTCTGCCTGCATTAAATACTCTGCGGTGGATGTTGTTCGTATCTTTATAGTAATCTGTGTTCTGAAAAAGAAAATCGTAATATACTTACACTATATTCATGACAGACGCTTCATTGAAGGATACAGAGTCATCTTTCAATGAATGCTTATTTATTGCCTTTATGGCGGATCAAAGTTCGCGGGGTTAGCTAGTTACATTATAATTATTAATTATTTATTTAAGACACGACTTTCTTTTATATATATAGATGATAGTGCCATTGCCCATTCATATAAACAGTGAAGTGAACTATAAAAGTTGTTATGGTTGAAAATTTGAGTTTTTAGGTGAAGTGAAGTTTAATTAATAATGCCGCGACCAAGACGATCGAATCTTTCTCGACAAAGTCGTGATGCAAGAAGAATAAGAAATACTGCAAATGCAAGGACTGAAGAAGAACAAGAAATTGCACGTGAACAGCGCCGAAGCAAAAACAAAAACATTTGACTTCATAAAAAAATTCAGACTACTCATAAATTGCTTTGTTAGATTCACGTTGCCTTTTAATGAAATATAATGAGTATCCGTAGAAATTAATGTTGATATGTTAATAATAAGCTCGCTTACGGTATCGGATAATGCGTAAATAGTAAACTTTGAATTCATGTAATACATAACAGATAGCAGTTACTAATTTCATATTTACAACAAATTATGCAATATATTTTTAAGTATACCCCTTCATAGTTTATTTTTTGTAATTTAAAATTTTGGAAATCGAATATTAGTACTGGCCGGGGTCGGGCGGCGCGTGCCTATAAATTTTGCGTCAATTTTCAGTATCAATTACTCTATATTAAAAAATGTTATGCAAAAGAAGTAAAATATTATTTTAATCGCAGAACAATTCATATCATATTTTTAAAAAAAGGTTTAAAGAATCCTTTTTAGAATAGCGAAATCGATTCATAAAACATTCAATTCAGAGTTAAAATTTCAACTCGATTAAACAACAAGCGTAGAAAATCGAATGAAAAATACATACTCACATTATGCATTCAAATATTCTTTGGCAAGGAGTCTTGCAATAAAAATAGAACTTCGAAAATATTGAACTGCGTTGAAAAATACATGTCAAATGTTAGAGAGAGACGAATAATGTGGGTTGGAGCTGCTTTTAGAACATACAAATACTGCATTGTTAGGAAAAATTTAAAATTGTTTTTGGAAGTAGGCTGAAAGTGACCGCCAAGTCAAATAGTTAATCTTATAAGAATGACCAAAAATAGTTTGCTCATAATTCAATTATATATTTTTTTTTATTTTTTTAAATGTCATGTCATATTATGCCAAAATGGCAATAAATAATTGTATGACAACATATTTTTCACAAATATTTACCATGAAATTTTATTGTAAAACGAGACATTTTTTCACTCGAAATTGAGCACCACTTGTCAAACTATATAACATTCTTACCAAAAACAATTTAACTAAACAAAACCCAACACATTAACAGATCACCCTTTTAAACACGAGTTCCAGTCAAAAATATATAACTCATACAACATAATATCAACACAATAAATTAAACTGGTAAGGCGGCGTTAGTTATAAATCAGGCGTATTATTAAACCGTACATATCTATTTAACACTATGGTTCCCAAACTTTTGTCGACCTGAGATCATATTTCCTTTTTTTCTCAGCAATGATCACCATGTATAAGAGTAAAAACTAAATCAATTCGAAAACAATCTTCAATAAAAAAAAAGTTACCAATTATTACTCGAAATAAAAATGTTTTTGTTTTGAAATGTAATAGGTATTCTTTTTAATTTCAATTATTATTCAAATATTAGTGAACCAAATATATAATGACCAAACCCGTATGGACCACTGGAGGTTCACCAACCATAGTTTGGGAATCACTGGTTCAACCCGACAATCGCTTCCTCACTATTTCAGCGACACAATTGTACCATGATACACTTGTACTTGTTATATGATTGAATTATTATTACGATCTCCCGAAATAACCTAACAATTGGCACGCGTCGTTAAAGAGCATGTGAAGATGATTTATATAACTATCATTTTATACTACGACTTTGATTGTGCAGAATATTCATCTTGATTAGTCTTGCTTTTTAAGAAATTTCTTATTATTTTTATTATTTTAATTTCCTAATTCGACTCTTACAGGTTTTGTGTTTGTTAATAAATACAGTTCTTCTTCAAAGTTTCATTTATATTCATAATAAAATTGCCAAAATTAGGTCAGAGATTTAGGCGTTAGACATGAGAACACACCAATTAAACAGACATATTTAACAGAGTTACTGTGATATTTATAAATTCTAGTCTAAATGGTTACTGGCTTGCCCTCTGGGTTGCGGAGGTCAGACGGCAATCGCTCTGCGTAAAAATCAGTAACCTGTCAAAACTTAGGCTAGAATAAAGCAGACCCTGGCTAAGTCCGGGAAAAATGCTAGGAAGAAGACTGTGATATTTATAAATCTATAGCATTACTATCACGTACAGCATTGATCTAAAATCCACAATACTAAGAAACACGACTGTAATTAAAAACAAACGGTAAAATAAAAACGATCAAAGATCTCGACGTGACACACGATTTTAAGTGATTCCATCATTACACCGACCCTCGGCGTTCGACATTCAATACATTCTAGCTAGAGGTTGGTACTTTAAACGTGGCAAGATTGCCCACCAGTCGTACCTTTGCCCACCTATAAGAGATAATTCGCTACTTTTGAGATAACGTTATTAGAAATTTAAAAGTGCCTCTCCAAAATTGTTGGCAATTTCAATGTTTACAATTTGCCAATACAATTTTTTTTTTAATAGAAACTTTTGTCTTTTACACCCGTTGAACATAAAAGTTGGCAAGTTCTGTTTGATTACTAATTGCCTTACAGAACTTAGGCATTATCCTAATTCAGATAATACGAATAACAGATCAGTTTTCGTAATTTAAGTTTTGTGAAAAGTATCCATGTGGGCAACTTTATAACACGTTGGCAATGTTGTACAGTTTAACTGTAATTAAAGGCACATTTTTAACGTTACAAATATAATACGGGGTGATCCGTTTTTTCCCATAAAGCGGCACTAATAGCGCGGGCTGCGCGCGCGCATCACCATCAATCAACGCGTGAGCCGCAACAATCTTGTTTATAGGAATGTTAACCGTGTTTATTTCCATGGCTACCGCGCTTACCTATAGGGAGGGCCCATGGTGTTTAGATTTTTTGTAATGTTTAATTTTGATTGCGCTTTTTTTAATTAGTTTGAACTAGTACAGTTTATCATATTTTTATTTTAGATTAGTAGCTACATAAACTTACTAAACCATAAAATATATTTCAATTTAAATTTATTCTAAAGCTATTTAATTTTGTACATCATGTATAAGACAGTTTCAAGGCTTTCCCATAAGGTCCCAACAACGTGTCTTAGAGATCGCCTGTTTTTTCGTTCGTTTGTCTGTTTGTATATCCAAGAATTAAACTGTGAATTAAATACGTACCTACGTGCTATTATGACGACAACCTAACCAATGTAAGAATAAAGTGTCAGTCAAGAGTGAGTCGGGTACTGTTTTTTTTTAATATACTGATTTCGTAATTAATCAAATTTTTGGAACATCCTGTATCCGGGGATGCGGAACGCTATCTTGATAAATACAGGGCGTGCCGTGACAAATGGTAACGGAGTGTTTTTAGTATTTTTAGAAATAACGCGGCAGTGTGGCCCTCTGTTACTAATTGGACACACAATACGTCTTCGCCCGCTAGTTTTAGGTATTTTGTTGGTTTCTTATGTTATCAAGGATTCGAGTATTATTGTCTCACAAATGTACTCACAAATTCAAACAACAACAGATACCTATTGTAAACCAATGACGTACAATCTTAGAGTAAGTTTATTATACTTAACATAATTATTATGTACGAATAAAAAATAAAGAAATATCTTATCTCTGTTACCTATACATGTAGAAAGTTATACCACTGTATTCGCTTGTAAGTGTATTAATGTGTAACTACACTGTATGTTAATGTACCTACAGATAATGTAAATTGGTTAAAGTATGGAATAACTATCTATGATAACGAAATAATTATTACACAGATTTTAAGCCACTACTTTTACATTGTAAATGAGAAAGTGTTTTTTTGTTTTTATATTTGAATGTTTATTCCGTTTCAAACTTTTATTTTCAGATAAAATTATAGAAAATCTATGCCCAGAAAAAATGAGCTCACAAGGAAACACAGTTTTCATGCCCAGAGCGATATATGACATCCGGTCATAGCCGTGGGCGAAAGCTAGTACAAATAATACCGTCAAAACGAATTACATTCATTCAAGCGTAATTACATACTTGTCACACAAACATGCGCATGTTACACAAATACATGTTTGTCAAATTAGACAAACAAGCCAGGGAGCATCTCTTTCATAAGTGTTGACATTTGTAAAGGTATTTTAGAATGCAGGGACACATCATTTGAATTTAATTTAGCATTGCATTTTACGACGACCATTATAAATGGATCATTCTGGACCATCGGTCAAAATGCTACTTGATAACAAACGTTATTATAATAAATTTTACTATTAACAAGATTATTATCCACCGGGTTTTATGGATTCGAAATTGGAATCGTTAGGGCAAAGGCAAAGGCACCTATTAGAAAACACGGCTCAATTTATAAAATCACATAAGTTTATTTCGTTATGAAATTTTTAAATTTATTATTACCTGTGTTTATATAAAACAAAAGCCTACAAATTCGAACACCTCGGAATTCTTTGCGTTACTACTAGAGAACATATTCTCCTTTTTCATTTCAGGTTTACAATGTATTTAGGTACTCTGTTAAAGTAAGTATTTACAATATCAGATAATATTATCTACAGGCTATGGTGATCACCTGCTCATTTGTGTGTTAATCTGTAATGAATAAGTCCTTCCGGAATCGTTTAATTTACTTTTCTACTAATGAATAAAGATCAAAAATTTTCACCAACCACATGCAAAGGGTATTTCCCGAAAGTTACAAACTATAACGTCTTTATACATGTGGACATATAGATATAGTAACGTATAGAGAAAGTTCCGTAAAAATATGAAATACACTCGATGACATGTGGACCAAAAATACATTCCTGACGGCGAATAGCGCGAGATCATTTTTCATCTCGCCGAAGCTTTCATACTGTTTCCCGATCAAAATTTTAACAAGCGTTCGAAGGAAATGGATTAATACTTTCTTTGAAATATAATATAAACTTGTTTAAATGATTTATACGTATCTTTATTGTTCGCAGCCCGAACTAATAGCTTCCTTAACGCTGAATTTAGATTGTATTCAATAATTTGTAGTACGATATTATTTATTATGATCAATGTTCGACTTTATGTATTATCAAAATGAGTTGTATAGGTCGGATATTGAATTAAGTCTGGATTTTTTTCTCTTATTGCAATGCAAGATAACTTCAACAAGTATTTCTTTTGTTTTTATTCCTGTAGTTATCCTTAAGACGCCATCTATAATGAAATCTTTTAGACCTGCTTGATATAGTTTTAAATAATAACTAATTTTAAATTCAAATCGAAATTCAAAATCATTTTATTCAAAATAGAAATATAAAGTTTGCTATTTGAACGTCAAATAAATCTACTACGGTTTCGGAAACGTTAAGCCTCAGACACGATTATATTTAAAAAAACACGATTGCAATTTTTCATTTCAACAATTAGTTTTGTTTTTCATTTCACTTACGTGATTTACAGACTATTATTTAAAAGACAAATTGTATAAAATGATTAAAAGGCAAATAACTTTAAATCAAACATAAACACGGTACATTAAATAAAAACGAAAAAAATGTCAATTTTTTTTGTCAATTTTTAAAACACATCATTAAAATTTAAATTCATACAGTATCACCAATTAAATAAATGGAAATAATTAAAGACTTACAAACCGAACAGAAGTTTCTTGTCAATCGAACACGAATAAGTTACAATGAACACGAAGAAATATTCAAAAACACCGAAAACCACTATTTTTATAGCCAAGCATTGTCTCTCAATGGGTGGCCGTTCTATTCCCGTATGAAACAAAACCCAAACCATAAATAACTGGTTTTGGTCAATTAATAAAGGAAACTCTTTTGTTCTATAATTAAAAGAATTAGACGGTTATTTGGTTGTGACATTTTTCTTTGTCATTTTTATGACGCTTCGGCGTTGTGTCTTTTATTTTGTCTACTAACTTGTCGCTTTTAGTTAAAAATATTTAAAGCTTGCTGTTCCATCTTATCTAATTTAAAAAAAAATGTTAAGAAACGTTTGTGTGTTAGAAGATATTATAATATTAAAGATTTCATTGATGATAATACACCTTGGGAATAAGGCGATCGCTCCCGGGCTGTCTCAATGTTTTTATTTGTAATAAAACTATTTGTAACAATCCTGACATTGTTTTTAAAAAAGGCAAACAAAAAAAATTAGTTCCGCTGAGTTTCTTTCGCGGTTTCTTCTCAGGTCTGAGGTTTAACTTTCCGAAACCGTAGTAGATTGTTTGACTTTCAGAAAGTGAATATTGTTATTCCAAAATCTGAATAAAAACATTTCATTTTATTTCATTTCATTTCATTTCATTTCATAGCAAAGTGTGTGATGGGCTTTATTTTACATAAATGACAAAGTTATAACATAAATGAAATATACATATTTATTGAATTGTGAAACTCCTTCTTTCAGAAGTCAATCAAAAATAATGTAAACATGACCAAAATAAATTTTATGCATATCATATATAGAAGGAAATTAGAATTCAAAATTTTGGATACACATTTGAATTATTTTTATTTTTGTTAATCTTCATATTTTTAATTTTTTTTTTCGTATTTATTTACATTATTGACTTTTAAGTGTCATTATACTCGTTTAAAGAAATATTACTTAATGTGAAGACTTTTTTAAAAATATGTCTCTGTTATTATTTATTAAGTAGAACTAAAGATTCTTTTACATATTATGTTTACTAGATACACGATATAGCCTTGTCCTTAATGAATGAAAACAACTTTCAAAATTAGACCAATCAACTCAATGCAATAATGTAACGCCTGATAATACTTTACAATTTGTTTACTGATTAATTCAAAATTTTATGAAGTGTTATAGCATTGCAGCATAGCATATTACACAGTAAACGATTATAAGAACAATGTAAACGCATGGACACATATATATCCAATCCGCAGAGCAGCGTTGTGGATTAAGTTCCATACCTTCTCCCTAATAGGAGAAGAGGCCTATGCCTAGCTGTGGGATATGTATAGGCTGTGTTGCATAATTTTTTGAACCAAAATGTGTATTAGACTATAATGTAAACAAATTATTATACTTTAGAATGTGGACATAAGAGTACATTTTAAAATAGAATCCAGCAGTATTATTGCCTTGCATCCACTATTCAACAATCACATAGATATAGATATATAATAACAACAGCCTGCAAATGACCCACTGCTGGGCAAAGGCCTCTCCTGTTAAGAAGATATACATGTTTCAGAATGTCTCCTGGCACATGCAGGTTTCCTCACAATGTTTTCCTTCCTCACATGAGGTGAATTTATACTTTAGCACTTGCAAATGCAGCGGTACTAGCCAGGGTTTGATCGCGCCTATTGGTTTTGATAGATGTGTTGTCAACACTAGGCCCTCTTCATATAGTGGGTACAAAATGTTGATTTAATTCTAGCAGTTGTAGGTTTGATCACCGCTCTAAGATTACGTGTAAAATGTCAATTTTACACATAATATGTCATTAGCTTTGACCAGTAATGAGTTTTAGAATGGCTTTTTATCAATATAATGATAATATTTATATACTTTTTGTCTATCAGTTTTATACACATTCAATATTGAGAATTTGGCCATATATGTTCATTTTTAATAGCTTGTAATAGGATTTTTTCAAATTACACTAACAGATAATACAATATTCTTATGATTATAGATTTATTGTTTTTTTTTTAACATTTTTAATGATTATTTTTTTGTATGAATAATTCAATGCAATTTTTTAAAATAAAATTGTTTTTAATATTAATTAGTGTTGTAGTAATGTTAACTTTCGGGATAGGACAAATTTCCTTAAATATTATTAATGATCTTTACATAACTTTAAAGATAAATTTGTATTAATAATGTTTTATGTTTTTATTGAAATGGAAATAAAAAAAAAAAACAAACTGTATTGGAGGATTTTCTTTGTTTTGTCTTTTTTAATTTTAACAATTGATTAAATTAGATAATTTGTTTTTATCAATGATTGTTACACAATTTGAAGATAAATTTTATATATTCTTACTGCAAAGATAAAAAAAAATTAGGAATAATTTTTTTACTTTTGTCTCACTCACACACACCCATCTCTTTTTCACACTTTTGTTGATTATTGCAACACTACTTTTGCTAGTAAACATGTACAAAGGTTTTTTTCTTATTAGAATAGGGTACATTGTAGTTCGAAACGTCACTTTTGGGCCGAAATTTCGCTGATTCCTGTCACTCATAAAGCAATGTTTACTACGATTAATGATTGTGTGTCAAGGTCGTCCGTCATTGATCTACACCTTTTGTTCGTATCGCGTGGAAATAACACCAGAATCAACGGTACCGTGCGTAGATTCACTATAGTACGGTAATATACGATTTTCGTTGTAATATGACACCTCGTTCTCCCAAGGCTGCAAGGGTCGGCGTAGCACGAAATAACTTTCTTTCGCTTTCTCAACTCACCGCTGCTCGCGAATTCACCAAACACCACAGAAATAACACTACTTGTTATATTTTTAGCAACTCCAAATAAGTTTTCGCATGACACACGGCCCGCTCCAATTCGACCGAAATTTACACTGAATATTTTTTTTTATCCTCACAAACAACGTGCTGCGACGTAAAACGAATCGATAAACACTAACTGCATTAGCGAAAAATAATATAACTACAAGATACTCACGAAATAATATGGAATTCTCGTAACCAAAGCAACAATTTATAATATCACCTCACTGTATTAAATGTTTTAATTATTCTATGTTAAAACACACGCGTCACAGACCGTTCTAGTTACATACGTTTGTAAAATACATGAAAAATGGAGCGTAAAAGCGAAATAATATTTTTCATGAGCTCTCATGTAATTTTAGAAGTCTCCATCGCGTGACGTCACTCAGATTGTTGGCAATCCTATTTTTGTACCACTTCCGTCACGAATTCTTCAAGGATTGTAATCCTTCTTGCGTTACAATAAAGTTTATAGTATGGTTGGTGACAGTTGAAGACTTTTGTCTACAGTGTTGCCAATATCAATATTTTTTTGCCCCACTCGCAGTATTGTCAAATTACACATGACGTAATAGGTGACTCATCGGTCAGCTGAGTGAATAATAGATGAATTATAAAAAAAATTAACAAAAAATTAACATTTTACAATTAGGTCGTAAAGAATATTAAAGTAATAAATAGATACTCTAAAATGAATTTTTAAAAATATTTCTAATTCATAAGAAATAGTGATAATAAGTAGTTTTCCTACTTGATAATAGATGGCACTCTAACCTATGTTGTATTAGTTCACTACTAGATGGCGCAATAATATTGAGTTTATGTTGAAGAATAATTTTTAAGTTGGGCACCTTGGGCTATTCTATTTTAATGTAATATAAGTTTCTATTATAATATAGGTATCTATTATAATTGATCAGCCAAAATCATGGTAAAACAATGAAAGATTTACAAATGGCATAAGCAACGGATATTAAAAACGTATATAAAAGACAATCTAGTCTTTTCAATTAGAATTTTTATTTCGGAATAATTTGATCATATTTATATTTGCTGTTTGTAACCATGAGAATTATTTATTTTTAAAGAAGCAATTATATCTGCTATTTTATTACCTTATACCAATCTAATTAAATGAATTCCTTGGACAGTGATGTGATCGCTTTGTTTTATATCGCCTTTTAGATGGCCTCCATTTTAGTCTTATTTAAGTATAACTATATACTTAAGTCATTTTAAAGTTACGTAAAAATCTGTCAACAAAAATCATCCAAATTTCTGTTAATCCTCACAAACTTTTTCACATGTATATGAATGTCAAAAAATATATCCTCAATCGATATCCTAAGTAGGTAATTATTAAAAAAATAAACGGAGTAGGTCCTAAGATTTGTACATACAAACAAACATGAGTTTTAGGTAATAAATAAGCTTATTGATTTTTATTCCAATAAAAACTAATCAGTTTTAGTCCGGATGAAGGTCATTAAGCACATTTTAGTAAATGTACAGATAGTTACGTATATTTTTTTTAAACATATTTTATTTGTGTTAGTCTATCTAACCGCTCTGGTGTAGTGGTGCTGAATGCGCTATTAACGCCGGCGGTCGCAGGTTCGATTCCTGCTCGGGGCGGATCTTTGTATTTATATAAACATTCGTTTCTAGGTCTGGTCCTTGTGGGTTTACCCACCGTGCCTCGGAGAGCACGTAAAG